>CATIWR010565597.1:0-12094 GCA_949677035.1 Omphalea diandra | reverse complement strand
ATTTCGCTATGAAATAAACAAAACAAAACTAAAAAAACACAACTCTATATAGATATATATATATATATATATATATATATATATATATATATATATATATATATATATATATATCACTTTATTAATGTGTTCATCTAATTTTTAAATAAAAGGTTCAATGTCATTAGACACATATGGTTTTGCCACTATTTATGATGATAATGAAGGTATTGAATACTTAGGTAGAAGAATTTTCTTATTTAATTTTTTTATCCATAATATAAAATTTATTCAATTACTTATTGATGAACATTATTAAATTTTTTAACAAATCCCACCATATGCCTTTAGTGACTTTGTGACGGTGTTATTTAAGACTCAACTATTTTGAATATTGCACAACATTAGGAATTGTGTAATTATACTAATTAACTATGATGTGTTTAATATGCTATATTTAGAGAATTGGATAAACTTTTAAATTGTTCAATTTTTCTATCAATATTTCAGTAGTTTTTTCATTTCAATCTTTTATTTTTATTTTTAATACGTGACATTTTAATATAATATGTATTGCTTTTATTAAATGTGATTATAAATTAGTAATTATATATTTTATTATTTTAATTTATATAGATATTTTAAAAATATTTTAATAACTATTTGGATAGTGAGTTACCCATAGGTTACTGGAAACCATATGGGTATGAAGATGGGTTTAATATTTGATACACAAATAGGCATGGATATAGGAATGGGTAGATATACATCTCTTTGGATATGGGCAGGGATATAGCATTACCCACCCATACCCTACCCATTGACATTCCTAACTTCAGCCACTATGCATAGTGGTTCGGAGGCGACCCGATAAGCTCAAGCAAAAATTTATGCCAAAAAATTATATTAATTGCCTCAATTGTGATAGTTCAAGTTTCATGAGTTTTAGAAGTCTCAATAAAATTTTATTAATTTTTCAATCATTACAAATCGGGTCCAAAAATATAAAATTGAGGTTTATGTAAGTTTAATTGCTAATAACCAAATTATATGGATGTAAGATAATATTAAATGAATTATTGATGAAGGAATTAGAGTTAATTGTATATTATTTGAGATTAATTATATTTTTGGACTAAATTAAGTAAATAAAAAAGTTGGAGTATATTTATAAAATTCAAGATTTTAAGGCAATTAATGGAGAAATTATTTATGGTTGTGATTATGACTTATGTAATTATGATGAAATAGAATTCATTATGCTAATTTAGGATGTAATGTAATAAATTTGCAAGTTTAGAAAGTTTGAGCACTTAAATGACTATGATATTTAATATGGAATTAATGATAGTTATTATATGAATTAAATGAAATGTCATGAAATTAAATATTATGTTTAAATAAGATGTGATATGAGGATAGTTAAGGGAAGAAGTAGGAATCCAAAGTGTTATAATGAGTTATACAAGGATTGAGACCTATACGATATAAATGATATTTTTGTATGCATGATACAATTTGTGAGGAAACTCCCCCTTGTAAGAGATAAGTAAAAGATACTACTGGTGAGGTAACTCCATCGAAAGTGCACAACCAGTGACACCACTCTCCTATATGAGAAAAATAATAACTTGAGTAAGGACATATGCCATGTAAATAATGAGCCATATAGATAGAAATTAATTCATCTAAAGGCATGTGAACATCCATAATGAACAGATAGAATTCCTCACTGGGTTTCCCACAAGGAACTCACCTCCCACACATAGTTATTTTACAAGAATGATATGAGTGATGATTAAGCTGATGATTCGGAGCTAGAAGGCTTAAGTTATGTATCATGGATATATTAAGGCATTACACTTATTCCTCATAGTTGCCTAAGTCATTATGTATAAAGGTTAATAAGGTTATGTATTTAATTAATGTATCTTATATTCTTTGTTATCTCTGCAATGTCTTTAAACATGTTATGAATATTTAGAATGTGGTTATGTTTGTGAGAGTTAAATATTAATAATTATGATGTATGATAAAATAAGACTAGAATGATATGAGTTAAGAATGAACACCTTACTTCTAAGGAAAGTTTTATGGGAGCTATTTTATATATATATATATGGCAACTTCTCTAACACAATGTTTTTCTCTTCTATTTCATCCTCTGTTTGAGGAATGGCTTTCACATCTTGGTAATCCTTATGATGTAATGGCCCATCATAAACTCATTGGCTTTGTCCATATACCCGTTTATCCTTTGCATCAAGAATAATAAAGTGTTGATCTTTTATTTGTTCTTCATGCACCAAAGATAGAACTGATTAGGGATTATGCAATTGTCATTTGACTAAGCTCTCCCATTTGTATTCAATGTGATGAATTAATGGGTTATTCTCAAGGCTTTACCTATAATTTTTTATGCTTTGCTATTGTTGGTATTGTAATTGCTTTTTTCCATTAGTGATAGACTTCCAAAATTGATTTACATCAACCTTAAAGGTTGGAGAAGGCTTTGTTATCCCTAAGGTAGTGGCATCAAAGCACTTTACCAAATCATTTGGCCTTAAGGTGTACTTCTTTCTAAATAGTCTGAATTTTATTGAGCCTTCCTAGGGATGCATGTCACAGACACAGCCCAACACCTCCAAAGTGGTGAGGAACTCCACTGTAAGCTCTAAATAGGAGGGTTCCTTGATGTAATAAAACAACTCCCATCCAATTCCTACCATAAGCTTTTCCACCTTTATGGCCTTGGGCTTGGCTTTGAGACTTAATACAAGGTTTCTTAGAGCCTTGTTTGTCTTTCTTTAGCAACTCCTTTTATATTTTAGGGATAACTCTAGTGATTTTTATCATTGGTGTATACCAAGGCCTAAAATCTAGTGCTTATGGCCATCATCAAGTTTCAATTTCAAATTTTACTTCATTGGGGTTGAACAAATTTTATTATCAATCAAATGGCTAACTTGAGCAAATCTTTAATTTTCATTATGTGAGAAGAAGACCTTGAGAGGAGTATGAGACTTCCAAACCTAAAAAATAAGTGAAAGTGCCAAGATCTTTCATATGAAAGGAATCATGAAGAAACCTTTTAAACTTAAGAATTCCTTATTGATCACTACCTGTGACAACCATATCATCCATATAAAGAAGCAAGATAATAATGCCATCAAAGAAATGATGAGTAAAAAGAGAATGATAATTAGAACATTTTAAAAAAATAACGAGTAAAAAAAGAATGATCATTAGAACTTTGCTAAAAACCAACTAAACAAATAATAAAGTGAAAATGATCAAACCATGCTCGAGGTGCCTGTTTTAAGCCATAAAGAGATTTGTTAAGCTTGTAAACTATATTTTAATCATCAAAAGAATAACCAATGGGCATTCCATATAAATAGTTTCCTTCAAATGACCATGAAGAAAGCATTTTTTACATTTAATTGATATAATGGCTAATGTTTACTTGACACAATAACAATAAGAGTATGAATAATGGTCATTTTAATGACTAGAGCAAATTTCTTCATAATCAATCTCATACTTCTGTTTGTAACCTTGAGCTACCAAATAGGCCTTATAGTGATCTCAAGTACCATCAAGCTTGATCTTAATCATGTACACCTATTTGTTGCCTATGACAGATCTATTAGATGGTCATGGCACTAAATCCCATGTATGATTCTCAATTAATGCCTCATGTTTCACATCCATTGCCTGTTTCCAACATGCCTATACCTAACATACCTGTTCCATTATCTATTTATAGGAAGAAGGAATCTTAATAGAATTTAGGTGAGTAAAAAAGAGTTAAATTGTAACTACCATTTTCATTTACAAATCATGGCATTCATTTCCAAAAATACATATGCATAAAGGTTTATTCATCATACATACACAATCCAACATGTATTTAATTTACATTTATATCAACTAATTTTCAAAGCTAGTGACTATAAACTGGTTCCTATATAGATATATGTACATGAAACAAGAAGAGAGAGACTTGGAATTTAGCCGATAACCTGTGGTCCATGTGTATCTATGCAAAACTTTATGCACTAAAGTATCCAAACCCTATGCTTCAGTATCTAAAAATATAATTATGATTTAGAGAGTCGCGACTTAATGAATAAAAACAATAATCAGATTCTTATGGCATAACCAATAATCAAATATCATCAGGATACATTATAAGTATAACAATTGACTATGTAAGTGCAAGTGCAATAGATTGATTTTTATCCTGACCTTGTAAGGCAAACACTACTCCAATGAATTCATGTGATTCAAGTGACATTTGATTTTTATTGGCCAGTATATAACAAGTGAATCATTTGATCAATAACATGTGCCAATTGGACTATTGGTCCTTTTTTCCACATGATTTGCAAGTGTTTGACAAGTGGGTCACAACATCCTTTGAGTTTCATATGCAAATGTTAAAAAAAAAATGGTATAGCAATTAATCATTAAGAGCATATAATTCTCACTTGACTTGCATTTGTGCAACAATTCAATCTCATATACATGTAATTAAACATAATCATATTATAAAATTATCACACATACACATTAGAATCTAATTATGTTTTTAACTCACCTTTTGATGTGACCAACCTCTATGGTAGGTTTGGTTCTCTTTCTAGGGCTTCCTCAAAGTGTTGAGATCCTAAAATTTGATACATATGTGGTTATAAGTATGTCAAAATGATTATGAATGCTTGGTATGCAACTATGGCATGATCCATGCAAGTGGAGCTAGTGTTTATGCATATTTTCCTTATATGGCAGTCTAACCTTGCTACATTATCATAGCAATAACTCTAGATATACTTATCCAAATGACTTGATTCTTTTTTTCAAATATGATAGACACAAAATGATACAACATAGTCAAATTTCAAGTCAATATAAGACATAAAATGTGGTCAATTTTTGAATTTTGCCCTATTTTGATGTCTTCTCAATTTGAGCAGGTCTTACACTCTTAGGTATATCTCAAATTTTGCAAATCCAATTGCAAAAATGATATATTAAAAGTTACAAAACACATAAAAGAACATTTTTCATGTTTTACTCATTGTCTAATTCAGTCTATAAAGTCACCAAAACAAATGACCAATCTCAGGGTAAGTAGGTTTTCAACATGTTGACAATCAGTCATAATGAAGGGGAAATATCTCAACAACCTTATTAAATTTGGAAAAAATATTTCACAGGCATGTAGATCAGACATAAATATATAACTTTCAAGTTTGTCACATCATTAAATTCTGAATCTATGACCATCTAATTCTTAAAAAACAAAATTATAAGACTGATGAGGTTTCATCAGTTTTAAGGTCAATCACAATCAACGAGCCATATTTCTTTCTCCATAACAAATCAAGAAAACTGATTTATAGGTATTTAGAGGGGATATAACCCTACAAATTTCATGTTTTGCACTTTGTGTAAAGCTGAACATAAAGTGATCAAAATATAAGAAAATAGAAAGACTGAGGTGATTTCAGTTGGTTGTGAACCCACACTAATGAAGGAGTCATATCTCCTAACACACACCAAATTAAGCAAAAATGTTTTACATGAATTTAGATGAATCATAAAGCTTAAACTTTCATATTTTACACTTTCCCTAATTCCTCTTCTAGGGTTATAAAATCATGGGTATAAAATTCTTTTCTAATAACAAAACCAATACAATTAGCTCTTGTTTCTCTTGAATTTCCAACTTCTATACATGAGCTATACCTCAAATACTCCATAATTCTTACTACTCGTGCATGATTAACATGTCATGAAAGAGTAATTTCATATAGGAAGAAGATAAATTAACTTACCTATTTTTCCCAAAACTAGAAAAGTTTAGGATTCATTCCTAAGCAGCTCACTCTTCTCCCTCTCCTTCTTCTTCTTCTTCTTCTTCTTCTTCTTCTTCTTCTTCTTCTTCTTTTTTTTCTTTTTTCCTTAACTCTCTCTTTCTTTTGCTATCCCATATGTTTAACCTCTCTATTCTAATCCTAAAGGATGAAAATTCCATTTATAAACCTATTATAATAAGACAAAATCATGGTATCTTATTGTCATTAGTTGGAAGTTTACTTTTCTCCTTTTAGTCCCTCTTCTTCACTCTTTCATCACCTCCATCCATTCCTTAATCCATATATGCTCCTTATACTTTTAAATAATCTCTAAAACACCATTATTTATGATACTATAACATGCACACAACATAAGATAATTTGCTATGCAACTATACAAACATTACATATATGTTCAAGTGTCCCAAATGCAATGGTGTAAGTGCCATCGTCGTGCTTATCCAATTCATATATCTAAATGATCATTTATCAGTTACATATGTTCATGTGGGATTGTAAATCATTTATGTAATGAATATGTTCACGTAAGAATGCCAATGAATTTGGATAGAGATGTTATAATTCTTTCCCTCTTATGAAGAATTTCTTCCTCGAAATTTAATACTTGTAAACAAATGTAGATATTGTTGTTTACTGTTCTCTTCGGTTTCCCATATAACCTATTCTTATGAGTGGTTTCTCCATAACACCTTAACCAATGGGATTTCTTAATTTTGTAACTGTTTTGTCTTATAACCAATGATTTTCACTGGCTATTTAATGTAACTTACATTTTCTATAATTGTTATTATTGGATCCTTAAGTATATATGTAGGATCAAACTGACACTTTTTTAGCATACTTCCATGGAATACATCATGAATCAAAGCCATCTCTAGTGGTAGTCATAATCTGTAAGCTAATGGACCAATTCTTTCTAAGATCTCATATAGTTCTATGTATCGAGGACTCAATTTCCACTTCTTGCCAAATCGAATTATTCCTTTCTATGGTGAAACTCAAAGGAACATTTTATCTCCTACCTCATATTCCATTTTTCTTCTATATTGGTATGTAAAGCTCTTTTACCTGTCTTGTGCTGCTTTAAGTTTGCTCTTAATTACCTTCACCTTGTCCATAATGTCTTACACTAGTTTTGGCCCTTCTAAAACACGTATCCCTTCTTCATCCCAATAAATAGGACTTCAACATTTTCTTCCATATAGTGCTTAATATGGTGTCATCTGTATGCTACTATGATAAAGATTATTATAAGCAAATTTAATTAAGGCAATATATTAATCTCATGCACCTTTGAACTCTATCACACAAGCTCTAAGCATGTCTTCAAGTGTATGGATTATCCTTTTTGATTACCCATCTATCTGAAGATGAAGAGCAATATTGAAAATCAACTTAATACCTAAAGCCTATTGTAAACTGATCTAAAATTCAGATGTAAGTTGTGGATCTTTATCTGATACAATGGACACTGGAACACTATGTAATATGGCAATTTCATCCACATATTTCTTGGCTACGTTTTTAAGTGAACTATCCCATCGAATAGGTAAAAAGTGGGTTGACTTAGTTAGTATATCAATGATCACCCAAATAGCATCATTCTTATTCAAAGTTCTCAATAACCCATATACAAAGTCCAAGGTTATTCTTTCCCCTTTTCATACTGGAATCATCAATGGTTTCAATTTTTCAACTGGTGCTTGATATTCCATTTTGATTTGTGGACAAGTCAAACATTTTAAAGCATAGGCTACTACATCTTTCTTCATTTTAGGCCACCAATAATGAGATCGCAAGGTATTATACATTTTTGTCATTCATAGATGCATGGCATATGGAACATTATGTGCTTCTTCTAGGATTTCTCTTTCTAAGTTATCAACATTAGGCATATAAATACAAGAATCCAGCATCAAGGCATCATTTCGAATATCAAAATCACTATGTCTCCCATGTTTTACCATTTTAATCATTCTATGTAACTTTGGATCACTGCCTTATGCTTCTTTAGTTCGATCATGTAACATTGGTCTCACTTGAAAAGTAGTAATCAATGCCCCATTCTTTTGTATGTTTAGTTCCATATTCATAGCTCGTAATTGAACTAAATAGGATCATGGAAATACCTATAAATGAGCTACATCGTTTCTTGATTTCATGCTCAAAACATAAGTAACCATATTTGCCTTCCCTGGATGTTACTTAATGGTGCAATCATAATCCTTTAACAATTCTAACCATCACCTCTGTCTCATGATTAATTCTTTTTTGCTCATCTAATACTTCAAGCTCTCATGATCTGTAAATATTGAAAAAGTTTCCCCACATAAGTAATGTCTCTATATTTTTAAAGCAAACACAACAACAACAAGTTTTAGGTCATGTACTAGCTAAGATAATTCATAAGGCTTCAGTTGTCTAGATGCATATGCAATTACCTGATCATGTTGCATTAAAACACATCCTAAACTTTAATGAGAGGCATCACTATAAACTATAAATCCTCTATTACCAGTAGTAATGGCTAACACTAGAGCATATATCAATCTATCTTTTAATTCATCAAAACTCTCTTGACATGCTTTAAGCCACTGAAATGCTGCATTTTTCCAAAGTAACTTAGTCAAAGGAGAAGTTATAAGTGAAAACTCCTTAACAAGTCAGTGATAATACCCAGCTAGTCCTAAGAAACTTCAAACTTCTACAATATTCTTTAGGGTTTCACATTTTACTATTGTTTCAATTTTGTTTGGATCCACTTCTACACCTTTTTCAGAAACTATATGTCCTAAAAATACCACATTGTCAATCCATAACTTGCACTTACTTAATTTAGCAAATAACTATTTTTCTCTCAAACTTTGCAACACAATCCATAAATGTTGTTCATGCTTCTCTTTGCTCCTCGAATACACCAGTATGTCATTAATGAATACAATTACAAAATTTGTCTAAGTAAGGCTGGAACACTTTGTTCATAAGAGCCATAAATGCAGCTAGTCCATTAGTCAAACCAAATGGCATCACCACAAATTCATAATGCCCATACCTAGCTTGAAAACCTATCTTCAGTACGTCTGGATTTGAAATTTTAAGCTGATAATATCTTGATTTCAGGTCAATTTTAGGAAACACCCATGCACATTGTAACTAGTCAAACAAATCGTCTATCCTTGGTAAAGGATACTTGTTGTTCATAGTAACCTGATTTAACTACCTGTAATCAATACATAACCTTATTGTCTCATCTTTCATTTTAACAAATAATACTAGAGTACCCTAAGGTGACACACTAGGTCTGATGAATCCCTTTTTTAAGTAGTTCTTGCAATTGGCTCTTTAATTCTCTTAACTCAGTTGGAGCCATCCTATAAGGTGGAATGGATATCAATACAGTTCTTGGAGTAACTCAATTGTGAATTCTATCTCTCTATTAGGTGGCAAACCAGGTAAGTCAGCTGGAAAAACGTCTAAAAACTCATTTACCATGAAAATATTCTCAAGTAATTCATTTGTGAACCTTATGTCTACCACATGTGCCAAATAAGCCTCACAACCACTTTTAATTATTTAGAAAGCCTTGATTGTAGAAACTAGACATACAGGTATAATTTTCCTTTCCCCTTGAAACATAACCCTTGTATGATTTTAAGATTCCATAACAATTTTCTTAATAAAAAAAATTCACTATTGCATGATATTTGGACAACCAGTCCATACCCAGTCTCACATCAAATTAACGGAGTGGGCAACGGTACTAGATCAGCATTCAACTCAATGTCATCAATGTGAATAACACAATCATGACATACCTAATCCATAATCATCACATCTCTCAAAGTAATACTTATAAATAAATTAAAACCTAAAGGTTGATGCTTACTATACAATTCTGATGCCATGTTCAATAAAATGAATGAATGTGTGGAGTCAGGATTAATTAATGCATCAACTTCTAAATCATGGAGAAAAAGTTTACCAGTGATTACTTTTAGAGCTGCAACAGCTTGTTGCCTAGTCATGGCAAATACTCTGGCCTGTGTTGGGGGTCTAGAACTTTGACCTTCTAATATGCTCATACCATGGCTAATTGTGGTTGTTCTACCTCTACCTCTGCCCTTGCCAAATGTTACTCCAACTCCACCTACCTTTGAAACTTCAACTGTGGACTCTAATGTAACTTTGCCTCTACCTCCCTCTGACATTTTGGATATTTCAGGACAATCTCTAAGCATATGATCAAGAGACCCATAAAAGTAGCACCTACTAGTCAATTTTTGACATTCACCCAAATATTGCCTACCATAATGTACACATGAGGGTCGTTGTTGCATAACTTAACTTTGACCTTTGCTTGCATACGATGAAATGCCTAATCCTCTACCTCTATATCTAGAGTAACCACCCATAGCACTCGACTATGATGTCATATAATCTCCACTTTTACCTTTCTTTTAGTTAAAATCTCCCACATACTCAATAGGCCCTCTTTTTACTTATTGCTTTAACCTTTCTTTTTTTAATCTTTCCACCTTATTTGGCAGCAGATTTTAGCTTAGTTTACTTTTAAGATCTACAGTTGTGATCTTGCTTCTGATCACATATCTCAATCCCTATTTAAACTTTTGACATTTGTCTTTGTCAGTGACCATCATGAAGGATGCATAATGAGATAATTGATTAAATTTTACCTCATACTCGGCTATAGTCATCTCCCCCTGCTTTAGGCTAAAAAATTCCTTTATTTTATTATCTTTGTACACTTCTAGCATATAATTATTGTTGAACTCACAACAAAAATCATCCCATATAAGCATTGGAGGTTAGACATCACTAATTGCAATGGTTTCGCACCAATCATATGTATCCCCCTATAATAGCGACACTGCATAATCAAACTTTTCTTCTGGTGTGCATTTCATCAAATTCAAAACTCTCTGTGTTCTTTTTAGCCATTTCTCAACTATTGATGGATCTATAGTACCATTGAAGTCAATTGCCCCCTATTTTCTTAATTTGTCATACCTTCTTTCTCTTTGAATTTTTAAACCCTACACTATTGGTTTACCAATTCTATATTGTGGTTACCCATGAGATATGTGTTATGCATGAGAATGTGTATGAGATCTAACTCTGCTAGCAGGTTGATCTCTTAATAGTTGGCATGATGCTTTTATGGAATGCAAATCGGCTGACTCTTCTCTCTTTGATGAGCCATGGATATTACCATGACTACCCACTGCTAATGCTTTATAGACATATAAGACTATGTCATATGATAATGCATAATAGTGTAAAAGTCATGTCATGTTCATATGTATGTCCCTATGGAACCTATCCCTACTTTGATACCAAAAATACAAATCATGGCATTCATGTCCAAAAATACGTATGCATAAAGGTTTATTCATCATACATACATAATCCAATATATATTTAATGTACATATACGTTATCTAAAATTCAAGGCTAGTGACTATAAACCAGTTCCTATCTAGATATATGTATATTACACAAGGAGAGAGAGAGTTGGAATTCAGATCAACGACCTGTGGTTCATGTGTATCTATGTAAAACTTTATGCACCAAAGTATCCAAACCCTATGCTTCAGTATTTAGAAAACATAATTGCGATTTGGTGAGTCACGACTCAATGAATAAAAACAATAATCATATTCTTATGGCACAAACAATAATCAAATATCATCAAGATATATTATAAATATAACAACTGACTATGTAAGTGCAATAGATTGATTTTTGTCATGACTTTGTAAGACAAACACTGCTCTCAGGAATTCATTTGATTCAAGTGACATTTAATTTTTGTTAGCCAACATATAACAAGTGAATCATTTTATCAATAACATGTGCTAATAGGACATCTTGGTCCTTTTTCCATATGATTTGCAAGTGTTTGACAAGCCGATCACAACATCTTTTTAGTTCCATATGCAAGTGTTCATTAATAATGGTATACCAAGTAATCATTAAGAGCATATATTTCTCACTTGACTTGTATTCATATGTAAAGTGTAACAATTCAATCTCATATACATGTAATAGAATATAATCATATTATAAAATTATCACACATACACATTAGAATCTAATTATGATTTTTACTCACCTTTTGATGTGACCAACCTTTATGGTAGGTTTGGTTCTCTCTCTAGGGCTTCCTCAAAGTGTTGAGATCCTAAAATTTGAAACATACATGGTTATAA
>CATIWR010565567.1:0-32995 GCA_949677035.1 Omphalea diandra | reverse complement strand
ATAATAATAATAATAATAATAATAATAATAATAATAATAATAATAATAATAATAATAATAATAATAATAATAATAATAATAATAATTAATGTGTTTTGCTATATTAAGAAGGCTCATTTTAAACTTTAGGATCATTCCAAGCATAACCCCCTATGACCTAAGTATACTTGGGTACCAAAATAAAGATGAATTTGTTTTATTTTGTGGGAATACTTAGACTACACCAAAGATGAAAATGATTTTCCTATGGATAGTAGATGCTCAAAGCACATGACAGGGGATAGGAAGCTATTCACATCTATCAAAGAACAGGAACGTTGAAATGTCATATTTGGAAATAATATTACGGGTAACATAATTGGCATTGGTGTGGTTGGTAAAAAGGGTTGCCCCTAATTGATAATGTTTTTTTTTATTAATGGTTTAAAGCATAATTTATTGACTGTAAGTCAATTATATGCTAAAGGTAATAAAGTCACCTTTGACTCTAGAGAATGCCTTGTCACCACCTTACTAGATGATGATGTAGTATTTAAGGGCGAAAGATAAGGTAATACCTAATATGAATGCCTCGATGGTTTTGTTTAAACTAGTGGAATCTTGCTTACAACTTCATCCTTTTATTGATCAATAGGGGATTGAAAGGATGAGGTCTTTACATTGGTAACAATCCTAAAATATGTACATGTTTGGACCAATGAGTGATCCTTTTAGGCATTGCATGATTTCAAAGCCATTAGTCCAAAATGATGGTCATCGATGGATCAAACTCAGGACGATACATTGGTATTATCCCTAAAATATATGGAGTTACCACCTGACTTTAGTTGAGATAAAAATATAGGGAAGACAAAATCTAAACCTAATCTAAGATTATTAAAAGGTCCATTTCATCTTCACCCCATCAGTGATTGAGTTTGAAAATTGGGTACAACTTGGGGAAGAGGTTAGACATCCCTAAATCATTCAGATATTGGGATTCGAAATTTGACCATCTTTAGTTCACTTTTAATATTTTAGCCGAGTTATTGATTATTTTGATTAATGGTTTTAAACATGCTTCTAGTGTAATCAAGCCAATCAAATCATTCAATCAATCTAAATGGGAGTGGGGTCATGCATCATGGTATAAGGATCATCATACATATTCATACATCCATCCAAGCATAATCATCTTAAAGGGAGAGGGGATCATGGGACATGGCATAGGGATTATCATTCATATTCATCATAATCATATAGGATGATGGTCAATACCAAATTCATAGTCTAACCTAAGTGAGAACACCTACACCAAAAGAAGGGGAACAAGTTAGTAAGTGAAAGGAATATAAGGCAAAACAAATGAACTCAAAGCACAAAAAAGGAATATAACACATATTACCATCTCTCTCATGTAATGGTGCCTAATCATGCATCTAAGTCCATAATGAACATAATCCTATATCACAAATCAACAAGCAAAACAAAATCAAAATATATGAACAATGAGCATCAAAAAAGGTAAACATGCAATACAAGTCACTTGAAGGATGTTAAATGGCTTAAGGCAAAAACTCATTACAAAAGAGATCCTAGGGTTGATGAACCCTTCCTCTTATTACTCACAAAAAGCTAGGCATCCGTAAGCACTACTAATCATCAAAGAGGTTAGAATACAAATAAAAGTGGGGGATTGTATGGCTAAAACACTATTCACAGGCTCTAAACATGAATATTAACATAAGAAAAGCTCTAAAGATCCTTAGAACCAAAAGTTCCTTACTTAGTCACTATTTTAAAGTGACTAAATAGATCTAAAATCATGATTAAACTAATGTGCAATAATAAAAACATTTGCACAACATAAAACATGAGTACCATTTTAAATCCTACAAAAACCCCATTTTTGAAGTGAACAGTAGTCTTTGGCCATTAGGATTTTTCCTATTCTGCCATTAGGGTTATAAAAGACCATAAAAGTTATATTGAAAAGAAGAAATCTGAAAAGAGAAATAAGAAGTTTATGTAGAATTGGTTGTAGGAAAATAGGGTTGTACAACCTAATATTATGGTTGTACAACTCAATTCTTGGGTTGTATAGACTACATTTAAATATATACAACCCCAAGTTCCTAGGTTTTTGAAAACAAAAAGAAAAAAAAGAAAAGGTAAAAAAAGGGATTGGGGGATTCTAGATGCCTTTATTGATGTTTTCTTTACCCTAAGAGGCTCACTAGATGTCTATAATTCTCTAAAATGCTTAGGGAATACATAATAATAATAAGAAAAGGCCTTGTTCTACTTTAAAAGTAATAAGAGAGAGTTAGGGTTTATGAATTTATTGATTAAGTATAGTGTATGCAAAGATTTTGACAGAGTTTATTAGGGTTATCCAAGCCTCTCCTTCGAATGAAAGGGGTATTTATAGGTGAAGGATGAGTGTAAAGAGCTAGGAATGGTTTTGGTTGCACATTGTTTGCATCTAATCACAGTGAGGGAGATAAATCTCTTAGAATTAGAGTTTGCATGCAGGTTGTGCAACTAAGAATGAGTTGTACATCTATTTATTAGGGTTATACAACCTTAAATTTTAAAAAAGGGACTAGTTCTAAAAAGTTTTAGGGGATTAAGGTTTAAGAGAGGGTTGTGCAACGCTGGATTTAGGTTGTACATCCCTGATTACTGGGCTATGCAACCCTACTTAATGGGTTGTGCAAACTACTTACTCAAGATGGCGGATTGAGGCTTTTGTTTATAGGCTTGGTGTTGGCCTTTTGGTTTTAGGCTTGGCTTTAGGCTTCTCCAAGGTTTCTTCAGGCTTTTATCTCTTCCTTTGGTAATTCTCCTTGCATTTTGGGATGTAGTTAGTGGTTTTTATCATCGAGATTTGCATCTAAAAGCCTAGGTTCTAATGCTTATAGTTTGCCTCTTACTTTGTGGGGCTTGGAAAATAACATTTGATAAATGAATATTGGAACAAGTCTTAACAAAGAAAAGTAAGAAATGTAAACATTAACAAGGATACCATAGGATATAGGTCTCCAACAGCCCCTCGAGCAGGCACTAAAGCTTATTCTAGCAGCTTTCTAGTATATCCCAGGTGTTCTTATATGCTTCAACAACTTTTTAGCAAGGGCTCAATAACTTTCTAGTAGGTACTAGTATTTTTTATGGTTCAGTAGCTTTCTAATAGGTACTGAAGTGGTTTTGGTAGCTTTTTAGTAGGTACCAATGTTCTTATATGCTTCAGTAGCTTTCTAACAGTTGCTGAAGTGATTCTAACAATTTTCTAACAGGTCTTTCTAGCAGGTGCTGAAATGATTCTGACAGCTTTCTACTAAGTGTCAGTATTCTTGTATACTTTAGTAGCTTTCTAAAATGTGTTGAAGTGATTTCAATAGCTTTTTAGCAAGTACCAGTATTCTTGTATGCTTCAACAACTTTTTAGTAGGTGCTAAAGTGATTTTAGCAACTTTCTAGCATATACCAGTATTTAGGGTTTGGTAGTTGACTTCATGTAGTCACTAGTGCTTTTGAATCTTTTCTTTGTGGGTGCTTTAGTTCTTCTAAGTGATGGTTCTAGATCAGGGATGCCCCTTGGGTAGTTCTTGTGTCATTCGGGTCCTCCTAGTAGTTCAAAAACTAAATTGATATGTTTACAGTCCTTCTTGTTGTCCTGGTTCATTTATGTCTTATGGTAATAGGCTTGGATCTTGATGCTATAGGAATTGCTTCTGTAGGTTTTGACATTTTCGAGGACGAAAAAGTTTTTCATGAAAAATATTTATGAGGCCTCACAGAAGGTCAAATTTATCTTTGAAGGACATTTTGGTAATTTGATTTGAATCATGAAGCTTAGAGTGTCTTCTAAGAGCTTTATAAGTAATGAAAGCATTTTGGTAACTTATTTAGTACTTTAGCCCTAGGGAATGTTTGAGGACAATCAATGATATGGGTTGTTGAATTGGTACTTTAGACCTTTTAAGAAGTTAAGGGTATTTAGGTAAATTAGCTATTTTAAGGCTTTTTGAATTAGGGCTTTTCTAATGAAAGTGAAGTGTTGGGTTTGAAGGAATATAATTGGGCTTAATGGGTCAAAAGGCACAGGTTTGGGAGAGTTAGAAGGGAAGTTAGACTCATAAGGACCAATTTCGGCCTGTCTGCCTCTAGAGGTCTGTATAGCTTGAAAGATGACTGTATAGACATTATGGTCTATACTACCTAGCCAAGGCTGTATAGAACTAGTCCATTATATATACCCCATTGAAAGCGACCCTCTTCATTTATGTTGCTCATCCTCTCTCCTTTCATTTTCTCTTTCAAAGTCTCAAACTTAGCTCTTAGGTTTCCCTAACTTTTTAAGAGTTCATTATAGTCGAATATCGTGATGATAAGATGTTTGATGTCCAGTAAGAGTTTCCCGATAAGGACATTAAAACACTAGACATTTTAGAGTAGCTATGATACCAGGTGTGGTTCATGCAGGTGAGCCCCTTGAAGGGTATGACTATGAAGATGATCCCACTTGGCTTCTCTGAGCTAGAGATACTCCAATGATCTATAATCCATACCATCAGCTTGTAGAGCCACATCAGGAGCGGTAGGCATTCTTTCCTTTTTATTATGCTTTATTTTATTTATTCTTTGCCTATCTTGACACTGTAGATTTTAGGTATTGCCATGAATTTTTTTTTGTCTGTGAATGTTTGGTTAGCTTATAAAATATTTAGAGATAACTTCTAAGGCACTTACTCTTTATTTTCAGTGAAATTTTATTTCCTGTCTATTAGTTTGGTTAATTGCCTCGATTTACATGCACTTGGGCTTTATTCTATAACCTACACATAAAATGATCAAAATTAATTAATAGAATAACCTATGAAAAATTAGGGTACATACTTAAGATAAAATAAAATAAAATTATAAATAATTTATTTATTTATTTATTTATCTATCCTTTTGACTTGCTAATCTCTTAATGCTCTATTTATGGATGCTACATTATATCTATTTTTTTAAAAAAAAATTCCTACTTTTTATAGGGGGTTATTGTATTCCATAATAGAGGTGGGTCTGTTGGCCTTACTAGGGAGTGGCTTCACACAATACATACCTAAGTCATGGCCCATCTAGAGGGGACCAAAATCTGGACTTTCTTACTAATGCTATCGGATGAGGCTCTAAAGGTCGATTCAATGATGACACACTCTCTTCTTAAATGATGGATGGATATGACCTATACCTTTCATCTACCCTGGATAAGAGAGTTGACGGTCACACTTGGGGGTTTCACTTTTCTGATTAGTTTTTGCTTTGTGGACGTTCCTCTACTCGTGGGCGTGCAAGGGCAAGTACTTTAGAGGACTACCTGTTGAGAGTCCTTAGATGTGTTTCCTAGCTCAAAAGGAGTAGGACCGTGTTAAGGTCTAGCATTCGAGTAGACACACTCTAGGTCATTAATTACAGTTCTGATGAGGTGATCGACAAGCATGCACATTGCTTTTTATTGTGGCTTTGTAGAGAGTGATTTTCTTAAATGCCTCCAATATGGTCGGGCTTTGTCTAGTGTCAATACTAGAGGATTTGGGCCTACTTCATCATTTTGATTAGGGTCCATGGTATTGGCGTACCTTTACTGATACCTTGACTAGTGTTATTGCAACAAAGGGTATATGTGTAATGCTTAAAGGGTCCTTATTGTGAGTATCTCTTGATTCCTTTTCTTTTCTTTATGTTTTGGTCTTGTTCTAGTGTTTTAGGATTTATGCCATATTTGTTGATAGACATGGGGCTTTAAGCTAGGCTTGCTATAAGGGATTGATCCTGAGGCTGAGGCAAAGGGTGTTTACTCTCATTTCTCATGGTGGAGTGGTATGGCATACCCAAAGTCCTTTATTATTGACAGGTAGGCATGTCTGAACATGATCAATCTTAACCAGTACTTTCTCCAGCTTGAATAAAGTTATGTAAGTCATAATTATTTATTTATTATTACACAGTTTGATACTTATAATGGTCATTTGTCTTTGTTATAGCTATGCCTTGATTGGAGAGGTCCTATGGAGATATGGCTATTTGAGGTGGCAAAGGCAGAGGCTATCTCTTATGGCCATCGATTGATGATAGGGCCCTTCATTCGGGAGTGGTACTTGGGTCAGCGTGTCTTTCATTCGCACAAGGACCTAGATGTGTGGCCTGTCCTGCAACGTCCACCCATAATCCTATTCTGAGTGAGGCATCTAAAGGGTATAGAGTTCATTACAGTATTGTGCTTCTTGCCAGGGGAGCAACTACCTTCTAACAAGACCTTCTATAGGTCTTAGATGATTACAGCGCTTGTTGGAGTCTCCCTTTATCATACGCGACTTCACTTACGGTCTCTATAATGTTGGAAGATTAGAGTCTCACTTCACTTATGGCCTCTATAATCTTGCTGCAAATTACTCAATCTGTTTGTATGTTTAAGCTAGCTGAACTACTAATGTGAGTATTCCCTTTTTTACTTCTTTATACCCTAGTTATAATGTGAGCTCTGTTGCTAGGGATGCTTCTTTTTCCCTTTTTTTTTTATTTTTTTTGTAGGTTCCCCATGTCCAGGCTGGGGTTATGATCAAACTGATCAGTGCCCTAAAAAGGGTCGTGATGTAGCAGATAGGCTTTTATTTAGGTTAGTAGTAAAAAAATACATACAATGAAAACAAAAGTAGTGCATGCATGCATGTTCATGGTTTATGTCTTGTATGTTTTGTGTTTTACTTATACTAACCCTCGTGTTTCTTATAGGAGATGATCTAACGCTAGAACCATGAGATCAGAGACAAAGACCAACATTTGGCAAAGGTGAAGGTAGAGATCAAAACCTTAGCTTAGCAGCCATAAAGCATGGATATGTGGCGACAGATGGTGAGGTCGAGGATTTTGAGGCGACTCCTTCTAGAGGCAAAAATATTAAGTGTTATAGACTTCTCTTCCACCTTAGCTTTTAAGACATTTTTCCTTTTCTTTTTCCATTTCAGTAAAGTACACTTTGATTGATGTTTTGAATAGTTGTACATTTTCATAAGGTGATCTAAAATCCTTAATTTTGGATACTTGCTTACGTTTCAAGATTTTTCTAGGTTATGCTTAAGTGATACTGCCTTTATTTTTGTTAAACTCTCAGATTCTTAAATTTTCAATAAAAAAGGAAAAAGGATAATTTTGGTTTTTGATTATGCATTTTGTGTATTTTTTAAGCCATTGGCTAATACTTGTTTATGCATGTGCTTTTGGGATAGGTACAAATGGTATTTATGTCCAAAGTGCGAAAAAGAGGCTGCTAACAATTTCCCAAGAGCTGAAAGGGCTATAAAGCCAAAGATGGGGTCTGTACAGACCCACTTGATGGCTCCATAGATTTGATCTAGGGCTATATAGACTCGTTAAGCTACTTACAACTGTCAAATATTAACCACCCTTGTCTTGTTCTATAAATACCCCATTCCACATCTACCCCCCACAACTACCATTTCTAACCTCTAAAATATGTCCAAAGCATTTCTAAGATCTCTTCCACCCCATATCTTGCTTAATCTACCATAGGTCAGTCTAACTTCTCTTCATTATCTTTCTTTTGTTCATCTTGATGCACATTTCCTGCAGTCAACATGCAATTTATGGGGTTCCACTACCCATACCTTCCATTTTGGGGATGCGAAGATTTGCCCCCTATTAGAAGAGTTTGATGTCATTCTCAAATGTCGTGTCTCTGCTATAGACTGGATTGTGCTACCTCAACTAGATTATCCACATATCTGAAAGATGGTGGAGCTATTCGACATATGGTACGAAGAGGTACCATGGTACACATTAGACGAGGAGAAAATTTTCATGGCTCTTTTCCTCACTCTCTTCCCTTTTAAGAGCCATGTTTGTGCTACTCAAGCTTATATTGTGACAACCATTTTGATGTATGAGTATTTGTTATAGAAGGAGGACAAAAATATTGATCTACAAATTTTATTGCTTCTACAGGGGGCTGAATCATGGAGGACCCCCATACCAATGATCTTGGGTGAGACCATTATGGCTCTAGACAGAGTCACCCTTGGTGTTAGTGATTCTTTCATAGGGAGCCCATTGCTGCTTGAAGCAAGAACTCCTTTTAAAGTATTATTGTCCTTATTTTATTATTATTTCTTCTTTTATTCGTGCACTAATTTTTACCTAGATCGTTCTTGTGGGTTTTCAATCCAGCGAGCTGCTTATTTTTGCGTAGGTCACCCTTTTAGGTTTTCAACCTAAGGAGCATATTATATTTTCCTTCTCTTTTTCTTCTATTTTTTCTTCTTTCTTTTTTTCCTTTTTTTTTATTTCTCTTATTGTTTTTAAATATGGCTGTAAGAGAGATTCAGACTATTGGTTGTCCCAACTATGGCGCGACATTTATTATCCACAACACTATTTGAACTGTCGCTTGTCGAGGCAACTATTACTAGGTCCAAGTAGGTCAAATGGATGTCTTACATTACTATCACCGACATCTATTAGAGCTACCTATGGTAGAATTTGTCGTGTGTTACCTTAAGGACTTATGGGGATTATGTCATTCTTCTTGTCTTGACTTCAAGCACATTTTATGACCCAACTTATGTACATTGCCAGTTCAGTGCTCCTCAGTTTAAGGTATAATTCCTCCCTTCCTTTGTAGAGGGTCCCTTATCCCAGTGCTTCCTAGATAGGGTTGAGGCTACATAGACTAGTCGCCATATCTATGACTTCTACACCAGTCAAGACCCTCAGCCTGACGATGACACAAACTACATGGCATGGTTGTATGACCTTTAAAACTATAGGCATCATATTAGCAAATAGTAGACAATGATCTTTCACAAAAAAATATTTTTAAATTTACTCCTGGTTTAATAACATGCATAACTAATTTACTTTAATTATGTAAATGTATTTCCATTCGATACTATGTTTAACATAAATCATTTACATCTTACACATTATACATTAATTAAATGCATGACTTTTGCTTTTAATATTGGCACATTAGATCATTCAATTGTGTTACTCAATGTCTCTGTCTTATCGATCTTCGTATGTAAGACGATGATTTATGGTGATCTCTTTGTATTTCCTTAACATGACCTTGACCTCCGCTTAAAAATGGACACTATTATCCCTGATAATATGGTGCAGTACACCATAGGAATAAATGAAGTTTTTCTTGATGAATCGTGCCATATGTTTTGCCTTAAGCTTATCGAAAGCTATATCCTCTACTCATTTTGAAAAGTAGTCCACTGCTACTATAATATATTTATGCCTCTTTGTAAAAGCTGGTCTGATTTCTCTGATCACATCAATGCCCCTTGTTAATGTCAGTGGCAAATGACTGAGGTGACCATAAGCTTGACATTTGTAATAATTTCAAGCCTTTTGAATGTAGCCATATACCCTAATCTCAAAATTTTCTTCACCAATATTTTTTTTATTCATATGGGGACCACAAACTCCCACATACACCTCTTTCATGACCTTACCGGCCTTTTCTTCTGCCATATACTATAAATAAACTTCGTCAGACATTTTCTTCTATATTAACCTATTGTAGATAATAAAATATAAAGATAACCTTTAAATCACATATTTATCGTTCTTCTTTGACTCTTTAGGGTAAGTACCATTCTCGAAGTACCTTGCTATATCTAAATTCCAAGGACAATTCTCCATTGATACTTGTATCAACCTTTAATTCACATAACACGGTGCTTCGGATCAAAACGTGATTAGCAGCTTTAATCTGTTGAGTGCATAGAGCCATAAGTGGTTTTAGTTGCACCTTGTTTACATCTAATCATAGAGAGGGAGATGAATCTCTTGAAATTAGTGTTTGCATGTGGGTTGTACGACTAAAAATTTGTTGTACATCTATCTACTAGGGTTGTATAACCCTAAGGTTTAAGGGGAGACTAATTCCAAAAGGTTCTAGGGAATTGGGGTTAAAGGAAGGGTTGTATGGCCCTAGATTTGGCTATACAGCCTTGATTACTAGGCTGTACAACCTACTTACTCAGGTTGGCAGATTAGGGCTTTTGCTTGTAGGCTTGGTGTTGGGCTTTTAATCTTTGCTTGGCTTTGGGCTTCTTTAAGGTTTCTTAATGCTTTTGTCTTTGTCTTTGACAATTCCCTTTGCATTATGGGGATGTACTTAATGGTTTTAATCATCGAACTTTGCATCCAGAGGCCTAGGTTCTGATGCTTATTATACCTACATAATTAACTTAGACAATTTAGCTAACTAATTTTTCAAATGTTTTATTTTTATTAGCAATGAATCATGGCTTTGGCATAGAAGACTTGGACATGCAAGCATGAAGCTTCTCTAAAATCTCTAAAAAAGAGAGCTAATGGATGGTCTTCCAAGGCTTAAGTTCATTAAGGATAAGGCTATGGACCATGTTAAATTGTGAAGCAACACAAAACCTCATTCAAATCCAAAAATATTGTAAGTACTTTTAAACCACTTCAACTCATCCATATGGACTTAGTTGGACCTACTAGAAATATTAGTTTGGGTGGAAAACACTATGCATTTATCCTTATTGATGATTACTCAAGGTTTATTTGGGTTAGTTTCTTGACTCATAAAAGTGATGCTTTTGATGCTTTTATAAGTTTTCCAAAAAGGGTTCAAAATGAAAAGAGTTACTTCATTTCTAATATTAAAAGTGACCATAAAAAAGAATTTAAAAATGCAAATTTTAAAAACTATTATTTCGAAAATGGTATTTTTCATAATTTTGTTACTCCTAAAGCACCATAACAAAATAGTGTTGTAGAGAGAAAAAATAGAATTTTAGTGGAGATGACTAGAATTGTGCTCAATGACTATTATCTTCGTAATTACTTTTGGGCTGAAGTTATTAGCACTTCTTATTACATTGCAAATAGAGTTTTCAAAGTTCCAATTTTAAACAAAACCTTTTATGAGTTGTAGAATGGAAGAACACCTAAATGTTCATACCTTGGAGTATTTGGGTGCAAATGCTATATTTTAAATACTAAGGACAACCTTGGGAAATTTGCCTTTAAAATCGATGAAGGCATTTTTTAGGTTATTCCTTCACTAGCAAAGCTTATAAAGTATTTAATAAAAAGTCCATGGTGGTTGAAGAATCTACGAATGTTATTTTTTATGAGTCTAGTAAACTTGAGCCTAGAAAAAGTTCTTTTGTTGATGATCTTATAGGTGAATTTGAGAAGAAAAAAATCAATCTAACTCCAAAGGAAATTGAAGAGAAGGAACCATCTTAATAAATTAAGCAAGTACAACCACAACAAGAGGTGAACCAATTTCAAGAGCTACTTAAGGATTAGAGGTACTCTAAGAACCATCCAAAAGAACTCTTAACTGGGGAGACCTTAAAATGTGTAAGTACTAGAGCTCAACTTAGTATTTAATCTTGCTTTTCTTTCTTAAATTAAGCCAAAATTGATTGATAAGGCTTTTTAGGATGATTGTTAGATGTTTACCTTGCAAGAGAAACTCAACTAATTTGAGAGAAATAAAGTTTGAAAGCTTATTCCAAGATGGAAAAAGCATCCTATAGTGGGATGCAAATGGGTGTATGGGAATAAGTTAGATGAGCAAGGGTCTATCATATGGAATAAAGCAAGATTGGTTGCTAAGGGATGTAACTAAGAGGAAGGCATTGACCATGATGAAACTTTTGCTCCCATTATAAGATTAGAGGCAATTAGGATTTTATTGCATATTCATGTTACGTGAATTTTAAACTTTTTCAAATGGATGTTAAAAGTGCATTTTTAAATGATTTTATTAAGGAAGATGTCAACAATCTTCGTGTTTTGAGTCTTATCATTTACCAAACCATGTTTTCAAACTAACTAAAACCTTATAAAGATTGAAAAAATGCTCCTAGAGCTTCATATGGAAGACTTAGTTTATTTTATTTGAAAATTGATTTTGAAAAAGGCAAGTTTGCTACTACATTATTTATGAAAAAGCATAACAATGATACATGTATTGTTCGAATTTATGTTTTGGTGCTACTAAGAAATCTCTTTGTGAGGATTTTGCTAAATGTATGAGTAGGAAATTTTGAGATGAGCATGATGGGAGAGCTCAAGTTTTTCCTTATTGTACAAATCAAATAATGCAAATAGGGCATCTTTATTAATCAATCTAAGTACATAAATGAGTTACTCAAGAAATTTGGAATGGATGGATGTAAGATAACAAAGACACCAATGAGTTCATCAATTAAACTTGACAAAGATGAATCGAGTAAGCCTATAGATAAGAATAAGTATAGGGGTATGATTAGTTCTCCTCTGTATCTTACCGCTTGTAGACTTGATACCATGTATAGTGTATGTTTGTGTGCTTGATATCAATCATGTCTAAAAGAGTCTCATTTGCATGTGATCAAAAGAATTTTGAAATACTTGCATGGCATTACGCATTTAGGACTTTGGTATCCTAGAAACTTGTCTTTAAGCTTTCTTGGATATTCAAATGCAGATTATATGGGTAGTCTTCTTGATAGAAAGAGCACTTTTGGAACTTACCAATTTATTGGTGAATGTCTTGTTTCTTGTATAGTAAAAAACAAGTTTTGGTTGCCTTACCCATTGTCAAAGCAGAATATATGGTGGTGGGTTGTTATTGCATTCAAGTTCTTTAAATGACACAACTCACGGACTATGGTAAAATTATTGATCACATTCCTATTAAATGTGACAACATAAGTGCAATAAATTTTTCTAAGAACCCCACGCAAGAAGCAAACATTAGATATTAGGCATCATTTCTTGAGAGATCATATGCAATATGGTAATGTTGTTATTGGACTAAGGTGGTCAGACCTTGGTCAAACTATATTTTTGATCTTGACAACATAGATTGAAAGGTACTAATCTTTGAATCAAGTGTTGTTCTTATAGAAAGTTAGATAGGAATAAGTTAGAAAGTCAAAAGGAAGTGAAAAATTTCTAAGTCTCAAAATTAGCTTACAAATCACGAATAAGAGAAAATGAACATGACCAAGAACTTAATTGTGATAACTATCAAGCTTTAAAATGAAATAAAAAGTTCCAGTTTAGTTCGCGACTAGTGTTACATCAAGGTCAAGATCATAAAGATCAAACATCCTTAAAAAGGCATCCCAAGTTCATTTGCAAAGTAGTTGACATATGCCATATGTCCCAAAAGCCGTGAGGCATTTTAAAGATCATGACTATGATATAAAAGGTTAGACTACAACTCAACTTCAATAATGAACCAAAAGGTCTAATCCCATTTGTAGTGAGGTTCACAATTCATTAATCCTGCGTGATCCATGATCTTTAAAGATCGTGACCGAGACATCTACATGACTTGGAGTGTTGCAATGGCTAGTTTTGAAGAACCAATGATCAAATGCCACGTGTCACTAATCATTGGCACAATTAAAGTTCTTAATCATGAAAGTGTAATTATAAGCTCGAAAAGTAGATTGTGACCATGATTTAAGGATCTTGATTGTGAAATTTGTTAGATAATCAGTAAAAGCATAATTACCTACCAAATCTTAGAGATATGGGCATAATTTCCTTAACAATAACTCTTTAGTGGCTGAAATTTATAAATACCCCACGAAATAGCCTTGAATGTAATAGAACTTTCATTAATTATGCCTAAACTCTTATAATTAACATTTTCAAGCCTCTCTTTCTCAATTGCTACTACACTTGGATAGTTGAGAGTATTCATTGCTTGTAAGAGATTATGTATGAGCCTTAAACACTTGCAATTTACACTTTAGAGTGAGTTTTAAAGTGTGTAAAACTCTTGTAAGGTTTTGTGTTAGCCATAAACATTAAGTGTAATTAGGGTTGGGTGTGAACCAAAACACCAAGTTGTGTGTGAGCTTGTAAAACATAAAGTGAGTTAGTGAAATACCCAATCGGTGAATTGAGGGGTCGATGTAGGGTTGGTTAATGCCAAAACTACTATAAATCTTGTGTGTTTACTTTTTTCTTTTCCTTTTTATAATTTAAGTGCTTATATTCCCACTAAATTTAAATTTCTCACCAATCAACCCCTTTCTTGGTCCATAAGGGCCAACAAGGGGTATCAAAGAGCATATAAAGGGATCCACTCTCACCTCAAACCTTACTTTGATGGAATCAATAATGATTAATGGAAGTATAGGATGAAGGTCTGTCTTGAGAGTGATATTCTTGATGTTTAGGATAGTATAACAAAAGAATGAAAGCCACTTATAAAGATGGAGGATGGACTTAAAGAGCCACTCCTAAAAAGAAGAATGGGTTAAAGCCCATAAAAAGGCAAAATGGAAGAAATAAGAGGGCAATGATAATCATCCTTAGCTTTCTCTCAAGAGAAGAGTGTGCGAGAGTGCAACATTGTCAAAGTGCTTATGGAATATGGAAAACATTCAATAATTATGATGAAGGCACCATACAAGTGAAGTAAAAAAAAAAAGAGTAGGTATGTATGTTACTGAATATGAGCTTTTCATGATAAAGCAAAATGAGAGCATTACTGATAGAAATAAACTTTTAGCCATTATCAACCACATGAGAAAACTTAAGAGACATGTTTCCAAAGAAGATGTCAACTTCAAGATTCTTCAAGCTCTTCCCTTTGAGAAATTTGATGTTAAAGTATGTAGTATTGAAGAATCCAATGAAGAAATTGGTAAAATACCAACTGATGTCCTTATTAGAAATCTCCTAACTTATGAAATGGCAATGAAAAATGATGAGGAGATGAAAAAGTTAAGAGAAAAAGAAGAAAAAGAAAACACTTGTTCTCAAATCCACCACAAAGGACAAAGAAATGAAGGCAAGCTCTAGAGATTCTAATAAAAGTGACAAAGAAGAAAAAAAGCTTGTCATGCTATCAAAGAGATCTAAGGAGTTAATGAGGAAAAAGAGAGAAGAAAGGAATGAAAGAAAGGCATCATCCAACTACAATGAAAAGGAATATGATATGACTTGCTTTGAATGTGGCAAACAAGGACACATCAAATATGATTGTCCCAAACTCAATAAGAAGAAGAAGAAGTGAGATAAGGAAAAAAATAAGAGCTTCAAATCTAATTAGGATGATAAGTCAAGTGAAGAAGTGGAAAAGAATAAAGCTGCAAATCTTTGGTTCATGGCTCAAGATGACTTTTTTAATGAGGTAAATACTTTTTTCCAATCTTATGATGATGACAGTTTTCAAGGTGAGGGTGATGAGCTTATTGAAGCTATGGCTCTAAGATGTGATAAAAATGAATCTAAAATGAAATTTTATAAGAAAAAATATTCTAAACTTGAAGAAGATTTTAAAAGCTTAAATTAGCTTATTTCAACTTCAAATGAAGAACTCAAAAATCTTTGGAACAACTTTCTAAAAGTCCTTTCTTTATTCTTTAAAAAAAATAAAATGATTCTTTGAAAAATGAAGTTATTGAGTTGAGAAACTCCATCTCTAAATTTCATTATGGGATACAATAATTGGATCTCAAAGGTCACCATAGTGAGACATGGCCTTAGCTATGATGGAGCCTCTACATCGACATCTTCTCCTCTTATCTTTATCAAAGATGATACCCTTCAAACTTCTAGCATTGATGTGGTTGAGAAGAGGAGTGCTCCAAGCACTAAACCTCTAATGCCTAAAGATTAAAAGAAGGCACCTCAAAGCTTTAGAGCTAAGTCTCTAAGAGCTAATCATGCATTCATGTATAACAAAAGGCATGCACAAAAACACACATCTTCCATTCCTTACCTTACTTGATCTTGCACGCATTCTCATAGTAATGATATGAGAAGACCACCTACTCATACTAAAATGGTTTAAAGGAGGAAGCATAATAAATCTAGACTTCAACACCATTATTGCATGAAATATGGTCATATTAATATTTTTCGCTATATTAGGAAAGCTCATCTCAAACTTGAGAATCCTTCTAAGCTTAACCCCTAAGACATAAGTATGTTTAGGTACTTGAACAAAAATGAATTTATTTTATTTTATAGGAATTCTTTGACTCCACCAAGGATGATAATGATTAGCCTATGGATAATGAATGCTTAAAGCACATGACTGAGAATAGAAAGCTATTCACATCCATCAATGAAAAAGAAGATGGAAATGTCATATTTGAAAACAATACTAAGGGTAAGGTAATTGGCATAGGAGCTGTGGGTAAGAAGGGTTGCCCTATAATTGATAATGTTCTTTTTATTAGTGCTTTAAAGTATAATTTGTTAAGTTGAAGTCAATTATGTGATAAGGGTAATAAAGTCACATTTGACTCTATGGAATGCCTTGTCACTACCTTGGTAGATGATGTAGTCTTTAAAGGTGAAAGGTAAGACAAAAACTATATAATTAATGTAGCCAATTTAGCTAACCAATCTTTTAAGTGTCTTGTTTAATGGTGAAAGGTAAGGAAACAACTATAATTAATGTAGATAATTTAGCTAACCAATATTTTAAGTGTCTTATTTCTATTAATGATGAGTCATGATGATGAGTCATGGCTTTGGCATATGAGACTTAATCATGGAAGCATAAAGCTCCTTCAGAATCTCTCTAAAGGAGAATTGTTGGATGGTCTTCCAAAGCTAAAGTTCATTAAAGACAAGACATATGCACCTTGTCAAATACGGAAGCAATACTAAACCTCCTTCAAATCTAAAAATGCTGTAAGTACCTTTGGACCAATTCTGCTCATCCATATGTACTTGGTTGGACCTCTTAGAAATGCTAGTTTGGGTGGTAAGCACTATACATTTGTCCTTATTAATGATTACTTAAGGTTTACTTAGGCTAGTTTCTTAACTCATAAGAGTGATGCTTTTAATGCTATTAAGAATTTTGCAAATAGGTTCACAATGAAAAGGGTTACTTTATTTCTTGCATTGAAACTAACCATGGAAAAGAATTTTAAAATGAGCTTTTTGAAAACTATTATTTGAAAAATGGTGTTTCTTATAATTTTATGACTCCAAAAACACCACAACAAAATAATGTTATAGAAGGAAAAATATAACATTAGTAGAGATGACTACAACTATTTTCAATAAGTATTCTCTTCCTAATTACTTTTGGGTCGAAGTTATTAACACTTGTTGTTACATTGCAAATAGAGTTTTCAAAAGACCAATTTAAAACAAAACCTCTTATGAGTTATACAATAAAAGAAAGCCCATCTTTCAAATCTTAGAGTATTTAGGTGTAAATTCCATATTTTAAATACCAAAGACAATCTTAGAAAATTTACTTCTAAAATCGATGAAGGCATCTTTTTAGGTTATTCCTCTATTAGCAAAGCTTATAGAGTCTTTAACAAAAAGTCTATGGTGGTTGTAAAGTTTGTCAACATTATTTTTGATGAGTCTAGTAAACTTGATCTTGGAAAAAGTTATCTTATTGATGATATTGTAGGTAAATTTGAGAAGCTATAACTTAATCTAACTCCAAAGGAAATTAAAGTGGAAGTGAGGAGAAGGAATCATCTCAAGAGATAGAGCAAACATAATCACAATGAGAGGAGAATCAATCTCAAGAGCTACCCAAGGATTAGACGTACTTTAAGAACCATCCAAAGGAACTTATAATTGGGGCAACCTCAAAAGATGCAAATACTATAGCTAAACTTATAATAATCTTGCTTTTGTTTATCAAATTGAGCCAACATCAATTGATGAGGCTATTTTTGATTATTATTAGGTGATTGCTATGTAAGAGAAACTTAACCAATTTGAGAGAAATAAAGTTTGAGAGCTTATTCCAAGACCCAAGGAGCATCCACTTGTGGGATGCAAATAGGTGTATAGGAATATGTTAGATGAGCAAGGGTCCATCATAATGAACAAAACTATATTGGTGCTAAGTGATACAACCAAGAGAAAGACATTGATTATGATGAAACCTTTGCTATCATTGTAAGATTATTGGTGATTACGAATCGTCTTGCATATGCATGCCACATGAATTTTAAACTTTTTCAAATGGATGTTAAAAGTGCAATTTTAAATAGTTTTATTTGAGGAGGAAGTTTATGTTGAACAACCTCTAAGTTTTGAGTCTCATGATTTATCAAATCATGTTTTCAAACTATCTAAAGTCTTACATGAAATGAAATAAGCTCCTAGAGCTTGATGTGAGAGAGTTAATTCATCTATTTTGGAAAATGATTTTGAAAATGGTAAGTTGATACTACATTATTTGTAAAGAGGCATAATAATGATACTCTTATTATTCAAATTTATGTTGATGATATTATCTTTGGTGCTACTAATAAATCTCTTTGTAAGGATTTTGCCAAGTGTATGACTAAGAAATTTAATATGGACATAATGAAAGAGCTTAAATTTTTCTTGGTCTACAAATCAAACAATGCAAAGAAGGCATTTTCATAACCAATCTAAATGCGTAACGAAATTACTCAAGAAATTTGGAATGGATGGATGCAAGGTGGCTAAGACACCATTGAGCTCATCAATTAAGCTTAACAAAGGTTAATCAGGTAAGCTTATAGATGAGAAGAAGTATAGAAGTATGATTGGTTTTCTTCTTTATCTTACTGCCTCTAGACTCAATATAATATATAGTGTATGTTTATGTGTAAGATTTCAATCATGCCTAAAAGATTTTTATTTCATGCAATCAAAAGAATTTTGAAATACTTGCATGCAACTATGCATTTAGGTATTTAGTATCTTAGAAACTCGTTTTTTAGTCTTCTTCGATATTCAGATATAAATTATGTGGGTAGCCTTTGTAACATCCTTAAAATAATTCATATGTATTTAATTATGATATATTTGCATATATGCATCACATGACATAAGCATGAGTACTTAGATCATTACATTTGAGGCATTGGAATATGAATATGATGTTGCATAGTGAATTGTCTGTGGTATGCATATTATTATAACTTAAATAGGGGCATCTTAGAACTTATTAAATGCATATGGATTTATTGGAAATTAGTAGAGGAATATAGGTGATGAAGGGATGGAGGAAAGGGATTAAAAGAGAAAATTTTAACTTTTAACTAATATGAACAAGCTACCAATCTTTTATCTTATTAAAATAAGAATATAAATTAGAATTCTCTACCATAAGAGGATGCTAAAAGAGGAGAAAAGGGGGAAATATAGCAAAAGAAGGAGAGTAAATAAAGAAAGAAAGAAAGAAGACAACAAAGAAGAAAAGGATGAAGAAAAATGAGGAGGAGAAGGAGAAAAAGGGAGAAGAATAAGTTAACTAGGAACAAATCTTGAAGTTTATAGCTTTGATGAAATGTATGTGATTTCCTATTTGTGTCCTCAAGAAATTTCTCCTCCATGGCATATTAATCATGAGCAATTAGTGGGAGTTATAAAGTAATTGTAGTTAGGATTCATATGTGAGAAGTTGTTGAGAGTGAATATGAGCTAAATTCATTTAATTTTATTTCAAGGGTGGACTATTGCACACACAATTTTATACCCCTCAAAGATGAATTAGGAAAAGTGAAAAACATGAAAGTTTTAGGGTTATTTCTCATCTAAATTCTTGCAAAATAGTTTTGCCAAATAAGTTGTTTATAAAGAGATATTGCCCCTTGATTGGGACTGATTCTTGTTAAAACCTGCTTAGATATTAGTTCTATTTTTCTAGAATTTTGTAGGCCTAGAGTGGGAATTAGGTGAAGTGAAAAATATGAAAGTTATAGGTATATGTGTTATATAAATTATTGTGAAACAATTTTGCTTAATATTTTATGCATTAAGAGATATGGCTTCTTGATTAGGACTAATCCTAAATCTATTCATGCTTACTAAGTCTGAGATTGACCATTTCTTTTGAAGACCTTAATAGTGAATTAAAGAAGCTATAAAATATGATAAATGTTGATTTATATGTTAACTAATTGAATCTAAAGCATTTTTTCAATTGGACTTCTATGTTTTGAGATATGGCTAAGTTTATGGGACTGTTTAGCATATAATTGCACCTAGAATAGGATAAATTTATAAAATTTACCATAAATTGTATATTACATATTTTGAGCTGAATTTTGTATCTATTGTACCCACATATGTCTAGTTTAATTAGAAAAAAGAATTAGGTCATTTGAATTTGCAAATCAAAATTAATTATAGAAATAGCCTGTGAAGGTCATGATATTTTAGCAGAGCACACATACATAAACAGATAAAAATGTTACTTTATCACTATGGATTGATTGAGTGTACTAAATTAGGTCCTTAAGGTGTTGAAGAAAATGTTGGGAATAAGTTAAAACCACCAACAATTTAATAGCTTAGAGATAAAGGCGAGTAAATAGCTAATGGTACTTAATCATGTGATTGGTTAAATGTTATGGACTAATACTCATTGGATTGAATTGTTGCTTAATGAGATGATATTAATGAACACTTTGATGAAAAGATTGTTATATTGTTGAATTATTTATTTTTATGAGATATTGATAAATTGGAGCTTGAGAATGAGAGTATGTAGTGATATGATTTGTCAAGATTGATGGATGTTGCAATTGGTCATTATATTGCCAAAATTTTATTGGATTTATAAATGATTTACTAAAGTACTAATACTTGATATTATTTGAGCAAGCAATAACATTTGATAGTTATGTGGCAATGATATTTATAGCATGTGTGGCAATAATACATGATAGCCTGTATGACAATAACATTTGATATCCAAAATGACAATGATATTTATAGCTTGTGTGGCAATAATGCATGATAGCCTATGTGAATATGATATCTGTAGCTTGTGGGAACAAAATATGGTAGTCTGTATGACAATAATATTTGATAGCCTATGTGACAATGATATCCTATAGCCTGTGTGGCAATAAAATATAATAGCAAGTGTGACAATAATATTGATAGCCTGTGTGGCATTAAAGATTAAAAATTCTTTATTTCGTGCATGGATGAGGTGATAGGTTATTTATATTTAAATGCTTATTATGTTATTTGTGATTGAAGTATCATTAAGTATTTATTTATTGAATATGTAAGCTCACTCCTTTACATTTAATTTTCTTTCAGGAAGGGTAGACTGGAGATTGCATCCAATTGGCATTTTGAAGTTGCTGCCTCATAGTTTGATAGAGGTTGAGCCAGTTATGTAGTCTTTTAGTGCCTTATTTTTTTTAGTCGTGTACGTTTATTCTGAATAGTTACTATGTTATGATATAAGATATATAAAGTGTTCAAAATAATGAACAAAGGTCTTTTAATGATAATGTGATGTCATGAAAGAGTTATAATGATGTTATGCTACTTTAGTGCTCCATAATTAATGAATGAATTAATGCATATAGTATGAAAATGATAATTAAACGTGGATTAATAACTCAAGCTACTTAACAAATTGAGCAAAGTTAAAAATAACTCTAGAAAATGGGATGTCACAGTTTTGTTGATAGAAAGAGCACTTTTGACACTTGCCAATTTATTAGTGAATGTCTTGTTTCTTGGTTTAGTAAGAAGTAAGTTTTAGTTGCCTTGTCCACTACCAAAAAGGAATATGTGGCAGTGGGTTGTTATTGTAATTAAGTTCTTTGGATGAAATAACAACTCAAGGATTATGGTGAAGTTGTTAATCACATTCCCATCAAATGTGACAACACAAATGCAATAAATGTTTCCAAGAACCTCGTCTAACATTTAAGAAGCAAATATATATATATATTAGGCATTATTTCTTGAAAGACCATGTGCAAAGGTAATATTGTGTCAAAATTTATTGACATAAATAATCAATGAGCAAATATTTTCACCAAACCCCTTAATGAGGAAAGGATGAATTTCATCAAAAGGGAGTTAGGGATGCTTGATGGGAGCTCTCTTAAGTGAAACAAGTCTCACTATTTGCATGTCTTGATGATTAATTGATACATGATGTCTTTAATGTGTATATGTTGTTTTTATATTATCTTGGTTTATTTCTTTACAATGAAATGAATTGATTCATCTTGCATTTGAGTTATTCCATATTCATGTGCTTGAATCAATCATTTAAACATCAATTTGATCACTATATATAAGGGCCATTTAAAAAAAAATTCATTTTTAAGTTTTTTTTAAAACTAGTTTGTAAATTGTAACCTATAGCTCTAATTACGCTAGAGATTTATAGAACATTTTGATTTTTCAACTTTTCAATTTTCATGCCCTTGACCTTTCCTTTGCCATTATGACTTTTCAAAAATTTTCAAAATTTTAACCATTTTTAATGCATTTTTTTAGGCCAATCTAGCTATTACTCATATTTTTTCAAAATTTGCTGTTGCGACTGTCCTTTAGCGATTGCAAATTACTTGATTCGTTAGGTAATAACTTCATTACTCGAAATGGCTATTTTCTTGCATTTAATCCATTTTAAACCATTTTTCTGCCTTTTCCTACCTATTTCCATTTTATGCCCTTTCTTTCACTTTTCTCATTTTCCCTTTTTCATTTCTCGTATCTCTCTCAAACTTTCTCATTCTTCTAAATTCTTCTCTTTTTTTACTTAATCTTCCAAACACCTTCTCTTCTTCCTAATGACTCCAGAACAAAAACCCTCTAAGGACACCAACAATGGGATAACTCCTCTAACCTTTTCTTCAAACCTTTTTAGACCTCATTTTCATTTGATGAAAGGAGTGACCTAAGAAGAGAAAAAAAAATATGAAGTCATCAAGGACAAATTAATTTTGCCCAATAAGATTCCATCTCATTTGCCCTTAAGACTCTTTCCATTGAGGAAGAATTCTATACTTATCTCTCTAAGTTGGGATGGGAAGTGGTCATTTTAGGGAGGAATTAAGCTATGATGAAGCCATAAGAGAGTTTTTGGCCACCATAGTGATCAATAAGGATGCCAAACATGAACTAGGTATGTATGGGCTTTGCATTTAGTGCTTTGGCAAACCATTCTCCATCTTATTTGCCTTTCTCTCTCCTTCATCTAAAATTTCTAAACTGAAGGAGCATTTCATCTCAATTCACTTAATATTGATTTCAACACTTTTTGGTGTAGGATTTCCATGGAATCCTACCATGACTCCAAATCTTCCTTAGCTAAAAAACTCTTTTTTTTTTTTTTTTGGTTTCTACACCACATTGTCACTTTTTCTATAACTACTCAGTGATAGGAATGAGAAAGTTTTCCAAAAAGACTTGTATTTTCTCTATTACTTAATTGAAGGCCAAGCTATCCAAACTACATATTTTTTTCATTGACCAACTTACCCATTTGGGCAAGTCAAAATAGGGTCAAATCCTCCTTTCTTCAACTTGTCCATTTGTAGGCATTTCGGTTCCTTGACCCCTTAGAATGAGACTTTTCTCTAAATTTCTTATCCACCCAATGAAAATCTTTTGGACATAAATTATCCTCTTAATGCCAAAGCCATCAAGCCCATAACATATGAATATCTTCTTAGGGCTCAAGTGGCAAGGATCCAATAGACCTCTCAATAATAAAAATGATTAGTCCTCCAAGAAGGAGAAACTATCAAAAAGGAAGCAAAAGAGGTACATCAACCCCCTTTTTCCTCTATTAACAAGAAGTTTGACAAAATTTTAAGAGTTATGGATTGAAAATTCAATCTACTTAGTCATTTCCTTGGTGATATTATGGACCTTTAAGAGAAAGTGAAACTCACTCCATATTACCTCCCTGATTTTAAAGAGCAAGAGACTTAAGAAGAATAAGCACATGAAGAAAAATATGATGATGAAGACTAATCCCTTGATTTCTAGCTCTCTTTCTTTTTTGTTTTCATTTACATTTATGTTCATTTTCTTATTTTTTTTGGGTTTTTAAAAATTGATTGTAATGGTTAGGTTGGTTTATCTTAATGAAAAATTCTTTTATGATTCATTGATTTCCATTGTCTTCTATATCATTGTGATTGATTGTGATTAGTTGTGATGACTTGTTTAACTGAGTATAACTTCCTTCTTTTTGCTGTTTTGTATTTCCTCTTTTTGATCTTGATAAAAAGGGAAAGAAATTGAATGATTATGTGCAAAGTTAATGATAATATAATGGCAAATTGATATACCTAAGGGGGAGCACTGATTAAGAGAGAGCAATTTTAAAACTTCTAAAATCCATAGCTTAAGTGTTTTTGAATTTTTATGCATTTATAAGGAACCATATTCTCCAACTCCTTTTTGACTTCAATATACTTAAATTCTATAAGGATATGCATGTTTGATGATTTATAATTTACAAATCCAATATAGGTTGTTAAAATAACAAAAAAAAAAAAAAAAGAGAGGATATTATTGCACTAAGGTGGTCAAACTTTGTTCAAACTATGTTTTTTATTTTAACAACATAAATTGAAAGGTACTAATGTTTTAATTAAGCATTGTTCTTGCAAAAAAATAAGATAAGAATAAGTTAAAAAGTTGAAAGAAAGTAAAAAAACCTCTAAGTCTCAAAATTAGCCTATAAATCACATATAAGATAAAAGGATCACGACAAAGAATTTAGTTACGATTGTTATTTCAATAATCATGACCACTATTAATCTTCAAAATGAAATAAATAGTTCTAGTTTAGTTCACAGTTAGTGTCACATCTAGATCGCAACTGCAAAGATCAAAATTCTTCAAAAAGGGTTCTAACGATCACCCACAAACCTAGTTAACATATGCCACATGTATCAAGAGCCATTACACATTTTGAAGATCATGATTGCAATCCAAAAGGTATGATACAACTTAACTTTAAAAATGAACTAAATGATCTAGTCTTATTCACCATGAGTTTCACAATTTACGACCATAGAAGTGTAATTCTAAGCACGAACAACAGATTGCGACCACTATTTAAGGATCTCAATCGTGAAATTCATCTAACAAGCATTAAATGAATAAATACCTATCAAATCTTGGAATATGGACATAGTTCTTTTAGAAATAAATCTTGGATGGTTAGAATATATAAATGCTCCACCAAATGGCCTTGAATGTAGTAGAAGTTTCATTAATTATTCTTAAATTCTTAGAATTTGATTTATCAAGCTTTTCTCTCTCAATTGCTATTGTACTTTATTCGTTGAGAGTATTCATTACTTATAAGAGGTTAAGTGTGAGCCTTAAACACTTGGGATTTAGGTTTTAAAGTGCCCCTAGAGTGTGTAAAACTCTTGGAAAGTCCTGTGTTAGCCATAAACACTTAGTGTAATTTGGGTTAAGTGTGAGGAAAAACACTAAGTTGTGTGTGAGCTTATAAAACACAAAGTGAGTTAGTTTGTAAAACACAAAGTGAGTTAGTGAAATATCCAATTTGTGAATTAAGCAATGGATGTAAGGTTGGTTAATACCCGAATCACTATAAGTGTTATGTGTTGATTCTTTTCTTTCTCTTTCCTTTACAATTTAATTACTTGTGTTCCTATTAAAATTTAGATTTTCCATCAATTCAATGTCCCATCTTGGTGTATCATGGCCAACAATTGTGTTAGAATTTATTGACACAAAAAACCAATTAGTAAATATTTTCACCAAACCCCTTAATAAGGAAAGAATGAATTTCATTAAAAGGGAGTTAGGGATGCTTGATGGGAGCTCTATTGAGTGAAATAGGCATCAATGTTTGGATGGCTTATTGATTGATTGATGCTTGATGCATTTAATGTGTACATGTTATGTTTATATTATTTTGGCTTCAAAATATGCATTGATTCAACTTGCATTTGAGTTTTTTTTAATATTCTTATGCTTGAATTAATCATCTAAACATCAATTGATCACTTAATATAAAGGCCATTTCAAAATCTTTCATTTAAAGTTTGTTTTTTAATCTTACCTGTAAATTGTGATCGAGAGTAATTGGCAGTGAAGATTTATAAAACATTCTAACTTTTCAAATTTCATGCTAGCGCCCTAACTTTTGCAACCTCAATTTTTCAAATTAATGATTTTCAACGCATCTTTTTGAGGTCAAAGTAGTTTTTATTCATATCTTTTTAAAATTTGTGGTTGTGACTTTCTTTTTGTAGTCATAAATTACAAAATCTACTAGTCAATAACTCTTTATTCTCCAACAACCATTTTGAGCTTTTAATGCATTTTTAACCATTTTCCTCCTTTCTTGTCTATTTAAATGATTTTCTGACCACCCTCTCTTTCACTTTTCTCACTTTCCCTTTTTCATTTTCTTATATCTCTCTCAAACTCTTTCACTTCCTCTCAAAACTCTTTTCTTCTACTCCTTTCAAGCACCTTATTCCTTCTAGCTCTTGAGGAGGTGAATGTGAGAGTCTTCATCAGGTGAAAACAATAAGACATCATCAATGTAAATCAGAGCACTATTAAGGATAGGCACGTAGATTTTCACCATTGCTTTTTGGAATAAGGAGGGAGCTATTTTAAGACCGAACGACATCACTGTCCATTGGTAATGTCAGTTTGGAATGAATGTCATTTTGTGCCTATTGTCTGGAACAATGCCAAGCTGCCAAAAACATACTTTTAAATCAAATTTAGAAAATATTTTTCCTTGTGACAAATGAACAAACAGTGAGGAAATCTTTAGCAGAGGAAATTTGTCATTTCTGAGGAAGTGATTCAAAGGCTGATAATTAATAACAAGTTGTTTCTTGCCCCGGACTTGTTCTGATCTTTTGTTAACATAAAAGGCCTAGCAAGCCCATTCAGAAGTAATTGGCTCAATAAGTCCATGGGCCAGAAGTTGAGAACACTGCCAATAATCTAACTCCTGCTCTTTAAGATTCATGCTAGGGTGAGTAGTCTTTGTTAGATTAACATCCTCATTGAGCTTGAATGGTACGGATATGTAAAAAGTTGGGTTGGTCCATAAAGCTTTTGGGTTTTTGGGCAGGAATTCAATATGGTTTTTAGCACAACATAGGTCTTTTAAGGTTTGGATTATATGGGTTATGGCTGGTGAGAGTTGGGCCAGACTGGGTTGTATGGTAAATAAGGAAGTAATTGTAGTACAAAGCTGAAAGTAACTCCAAAACTGAAGGCCCGTTAGAAGGACCCTTAACTTTGCCAGCTTCCAATAAAGATCAAAGCCCACTACTAAATCTTTGTCTAGCAAAGAGGACCCAAGGAACTTCACATGGATTTTGTAGCCTAGGAAAAAACAGATGCCAGTGAAAGCCACTAGGCGGCCATCCTACTTAAGGAAAAGGACAAAAGAAAACACATATACTTACATGTAAGTGGGTCCTTCAAAGAGTCAGAAAAGTATCATCACTTTATTTTCAAGGAAATTCTAGGGTGAAAAATGGGATTAAAAAATTTGAATTTTGTTTAATTGGTCACAGATTCACTGTGCTTATGGACTGTTCGTCATTTCCAAAAATCCTTGAAAATAAGAAGTCGGTGCTTAATCCACAACTGCTAAGGTGGAAAGATTGGTTCAACAAATATTCCTTTGATGTGAAGCATATAAAAGGAGACTCCAATCTCATCCCTGATATATTATGCAGACCTCGAAGTATCTCTTATTCCATTCTACTAAGAGGACTGTGGAAGTCGTTGGTGGGCATATCAATAAGTTTGTAGAGCTCTTCTTAAGTACTAGGCTATACGATAGTGGCGAAGTGACGAAGAGATACGACCATAGTCATACTTCTGAACTACTCATATGACTTGTTAGTCTAGTGTTGCTGATCATGGACATACGTATATGCAGTCTATAGTGAACACAAATAAGGGCAAAGCCCCCTATGATCTCTACTTCTCCTCCCTTATGACAACCCTCTCTCCACCTAATAAGGGAAGTGACACTAGAAGAAAAAAAAGAAATATCAAATGATTAAGAACAAACTCATGCTTCCTAACAAAATCCCCTCCTAATTTACTTTTAAAGCTCTCAAAATTGAAAGAGAGATGAAGGCCTACCTTTCTAACCTTGGGTGGTTCATATTTATAGAAGAACCTAAGTATGATGGCGTGATAAGGGAGTTCTTAGCTATAATAGTGATCATGTCTCAAATGAAGTAGATATGTATGGAGTTTTATTTTGATGCTTTGGCAAACTTTTTAAATCACTTAATGAATCCTTTTATACCTTTTTTAATTTCCAAATTGAAGCTTCATGGAATTTGCGTGACCTTTTCTTTGATTGTATTGAATTTTGGCATCAAATTTCAATTGAAACCTGCCATGATTCAAGCATCTCGTTAGCCAAAAACATCATGTCCTTCACTTTTTGGTTTCTTCATTACATCATCACCTTTTCATCGCTATCTATGGTGATGGAAATGAAAAAGTATTCAAAAAAGATTTACATTTTCTTTATTGTTTAATTAAGGAAAAATAATCCAATCTGGAAAGTTTTTTATTAACTAACTTGCTCATTTGGGCAAGTAAAAAACATAGTTAAATTCTTCTCTCTTTTCACATCAATATAGGCATGCTAATGCTCTCACCCTAAAATGAGTAATTCTTCAAAATCTAGACCTAACTTATTTACTAAATGCGAAAGCCATCAAACCATATACATATGAGTACTTGTTAAAGGCACAAAAGATTAGATTTTACCAAGCCTCACAACAACAAAAGAGGCGAAGAATTGTGGTTGAAGAAGGATATGAGCCACAACTAGTACCTGAGGTCTAAGTTCCTACTTAACGTCCTCCTCCTCCTATTTCTCTTCCTACCATTGACAAAAAGTTTAACAAAATTCTAGGGGTTATGGATAAAAAATTCAAGCTTCTTAATCATCTTTATAATGATATAGTGGATTTTTAAGAGAAAAGGGAACTCACTTCATGTTACGTACCCAATTTTAAGAAGGAAGAGACTGAAGAAGAAGATCATGATGAAAACCAATCCCCTAATTTCTAGCTCTATTGGGGAGTGGAAGTAGGGTTGGTTAATACCTGAACCACTATAAATCTTATGTGGTGATTCTTTTCTTTCCTTTTCCTTTATAATTTAATTGTTTACATTCCCATCAAAATTTAAATTTCCCACTAATTTAACTCCCTTTTTTGATGCATGAAGGCCAATAATAACAATGGTGAATTAAGGGATCATAGGGGTTACAAATCTCCCTTTCATGTTCACCTATAATAAAAAATATAAAACAAGAAGAACGAGGAAAACAAGGCATAAAGAGTGCAACACATAAATGCTAATCATACATTCTTAATGATTTTAGCCTTAAGAATGAGGAATGAGGGTCATAGATTATTATATCCTACCATATTCTTATTGTAAAAGATCATAAAACCATGAGAGAATAAAAACATAAGAAATAAATAAAAGATAAACTAACATGAACAATAGTTATAAGTAGTAATAGATGATTATACAAACCTAATAGTAGTTTATACAGACCTTTCAGTGATCTATATAAACCATAGTTTGTTTATACACCCTACTAGCCTTGCTCTAACCAAAAATCAAAAAAAGAAAGAAGAAGGGGAAAGAGAAAAAGAAAGGTAGGGGAAGAGTCCTTGGGTGCCCCAAATGTTGTCTCTTACCCTTAGAGGCACTTTAGTATTGATATTTTTCTCTAGTATAGGGAAAATGATGTTATGAATAGTGAAAAGCCTATATTTCCATGAACCCTTTAGGTGAGAGTTTAAGGGTTTGTGGTTTCTATTTAGATTGGGTTCTTTAAGGTTGAAAGACAATTTTAGTAGAGTTTATTAAGGAAAATGAGCCTTTTTCTTCTCTTTAATGAGAATGGTGTTATTCATAAAGGAGGATAGATGCAATTGAGCTCAATGGCTTAAATTGCACCTTATCTCACCTCCTCTCACACTTTTTGTAATTGAAAATAAGGAAAATTCTAGAGATTAAGGTTTGAAAGTTATCTGTATAGCCTTGAAGTTGGTTTTATAGCCTTTTAAGGCTTAATGGCTTACTTTTCTAGAAGATTCTTATTATTGGACTTTAGTGGGTTGTTTGCACAATCGTTTAGAGGTCTATATAACCCTATTTAATTAGCTGCATAAACATCTATTTTGCCCCCCTAAAATTTCCTATGGTTTAGTTAATTAAAAGGTAGGTTTGCTTCAAAGCTTTTCCTAAGCATTTACCATTTTCTTAAACATTATTTCTCCTATTCTTTGGGGAAGAATTCAAATAGTTTGTTATGATTGGACTTGCATCTTATAGACCCAAAATCTAGTGCTTACAGTTTATCCTTTATTTATGGGACTTAAAAAATGACATTTGAGAAATGACTATTGTACAAGGCATAATTAATCATTAGACATACATGTAAATACTAAAAAATGATATGCAAGAATGTAGCCCTTCTAGTAAGTACTAAGGTTCATGATAAACTTGTAGCAAGTACCAAGATAGTGTCTTATCTCATAACAGCCTTGTGACAATTATTTTTATGGGTCACCTTATTAGCAACTCTTTAGTATGTGCTAAAAATGAGTTTGACTTCAATAGTCCTTTGGTAGGTACTAGGAAGAATTTATGCTCTAACAACGCTCTGGTAGGTACTGAGAATGAAATTATGCTACAGCAGCACTCTAGTAAGTACCAGGGTTGAATTGTCCCTTTACCAACTCTCTGATAAGCACTCAGAGTGAAACTATGCTCTAGCAGCCTTTTGGCAGGCACTATGAATGGATCTATGCTCCAACAACCTTCTGATAGGTATTTGGGTGAAATTACACTTTGTACGCTCTTCTTATAAGTGTCTACGGTGATTTCAGTTCTATCTTCTATGTTTTTATGAAATATTTAATAAGTCCTCTTGACATTTTCTATAGTCTTTATGCTAGTTTGATAATTTTTTTTAATGTTTTACCTCAAATTTGATCAGTATTCCTAGTATTTCCTAATTTTGTTAGATTTTCCCTAGACATTGTTAATTTTTTCCTTTCATTTTCTCTTTTTACATCCTTTTTCTTTTTTTTTTTCTTTTTCTCTTTTCTTTTTCTTTCTCCTTCTTTTATGCCTAAGAGGTCTATGCAAATAATAAAAGTAAAATGCAAATAGGTACCAAAAATTATGAACATGAAGGGGCGTAGTTGTTTGTATAGATAACTTAGTTGTCTGTATAAACAACCCTGGGGTATATTGACCCCTTAGGCAACTTTAATATGTCATTTTTATTCTTCTATCCACTTTTTTCTTTTCTTAGTTTAGCTTTTATCTCAAGACTTTTTAGGCTTTAGGCACCTTTTCACTTTTTGAGATCATGGCTCATTATAATGCACCCATATCAAACTTTCGTAATGTTCCTCAAACTTTAGAAAGGGTGAGTATTCTCCTTAGGATGAGTTGGTGGTTTTAATGTTACATCACAGATTGAACTCTATTTCTGTATTGTAACAAATACACCCTAAGACCTTTTTAAAAGGTCTTGAGTTAAGTGCTTATACTTCTTTGATCTACGATCCTCCCTTTTATTTCTTTGGTTTTGCTTCCAATATGGTAAATCCTCTTGACTTTACTGTTTCTTTTTAAAATTTTTCCTTACCATTTGTTTATTCTATATTATTTTTTAAACTATTTTTTCTCCCAAGTCTTCTACACTACTACTTTCTCTATCTTCATGCGAACATTTAGATTAGTCTTAAAAAATTGAATTATTTTGTAGGACACCCACTTGCAAATTTATGATATATCTATAATAGCCATATTCATTTACATAACTCATATCATTCATGTTCAAAATACATATGCATAAAGGTTTTATCCATCCTACACACACAATCAAACTTTTATTTGATGTATATATATGTATATGACACAAGGAGAGAGAGAGTTTGGATTCAGCCGATGACCTGTGGTCCATATGTCTCAATGTAAAACTGAAAGCACCAAAGTGTCCAATTCCTATTCTTCAGTATCTGAAAAAAATTTTGCGATTTTGTGAGTCGCAACTCAATGAATAAAAACAATAATCAAATTCTCATGGCATAATCCATAATCAAATATCATCAAGATACATTGCAAGTATAACAATTGACTATGCAAGTGCAAATGCAATAACTTTGTTTTTGTCGTGATCGAGCAAGGCAAACATTGCTCCTGGGATATTCATGTGATTCATGTAACATATGATTTGGGACCTATTGGTCCATCTTTCTGTAATTCATTTGACATATGATTTGGGACCTATTGGTCCATCTTCCTATAATTCTTTTGACATATGATTTGGGACCTTTGGTCCATCTTCCTGTGATTTGCAAGTGTTTGACAAGTCGGTCACAACGCCTTTTTAGTTCCATATGCAAAGTGCTTATTCACAAATGATATATCAAGTAATTGTTAAGAACATTTGATTCTCACTTGGCCTATATTCCCATGTAACATGTAACAATTCAATCATATATACGTGTAATAGAACATAATCATATTATACCCATGTAACATGTAACAATTCAATCATTCTCACTTGACTTATATTTTCATGTAACATGTAACAATTCAATCATATATACATGTAATAGCACATAATCAAATTATAAAATTATCATGCACACACATTGAATTCAATTATGGTTTCTACTCACACACATTGAATCCAATTATTGTTTCTACTCACCTTTTGATGTTACCGACCTTTACGGTATGTTTGGTTCTCTCTCTATGGCTTCCTCAAAGTTTTGAGACCCTAGAATTTGATACATACATGGTTACAAGTATGCCAAAATGATTATGAATGCTTGGTACATGATCCATGCAAGTGTACCTAGTGTTTATACATATTTTCCTTATATGCAAGTGTACCTAGTGTTTATACATATTTGTAACTGATGGCAGCCTGAAATTTGCTACACTGTCACAACAATAACTCCTGATATACTTATCCCAATGGCTTAATTCTTTTTTTCAAACAAACTAGACATATAATGGGACAACATATTCAAATTTCAGGCTAATATCAGGTACACATAAAATGTGGTGAATTTTTAAGTTCTGCCCTGTTGCAGTGTCATCTCAGTCTGAGTAGGTCTTACATTCTTGGGCATATCTCAAATTGTACCCGTCCAATTGCAATAATATT
>CATIWR010565515.1:0-28642 GCA_949677035.1 Omphalea diandra | reverse complement strand
GTTGCGGGTAACTTTGCTAGTTTACTATATGATCTCAACCTTAACATTTTAGAATTTAGGCTTTGCATTACTTTTCCCAACTTGACCTCAATGTGCATGGGATAAATTCAGTTGTAGGACATCTTAGTCCATAACTCAGGTGTGCATATTTTATCCATATGAATTGTAGAATGATCTACTTATATCTTGAACATTTCCCAGTTTGCACTCCTAATCTCTATTTATTTAACATGCAATCCAAATTGGAAAATTCTGGGAAGCTGATTGATAGAAAACAGAAGAAAGGCATATTCATTGGTTATGTACAACAATGGGATATGACACTACATTGAACATAGTTAATAAAGACAGTTATCCAAGATTACGAGCGAATTATAAAATCAACTCTTCTAATTTTAAGTGAATGGTAACAAGAAAAACTGAGATCGTCGGAAACTTCGAACTCTTAAATTTTAATTCTTAATTAGTTCCCAACACCCAAACTATAACAAAAGGAAAATCATCCAAGAAAACAAACGAAAAGGGTTATAAGTGCAAACCACATGTATAATGGGTTTAAAACAAAATGATGAAGCTTAGCTCAGTCATTAACAATAACCATTTGTCAGAATTGGTTAATAGGCCGTATAACTGTATATAAACCTGCAGTCGATAGCAAAAATCACCTAAACATAGAATATAAAACCTATAACATGGATGAAGAGTAACAACATCAACCCTTTCAATTGTGGTTAAAATTAGCCTTTTTCTGTCTTTTTCTCTTCTTTCCTAATCACATGAGAAGTTTGACATATGGGATCCGATGGTCGATTAGTATTGTTTGGCAAAATATATTTTTTTTTTCAAAAAAAAAAAAAAGAAGCATGCTTATTTCCCAAACAGTGTGTTAATATAATTTATCAATTATTATAATTCCCTGTAAACCTCTGAAAATATTTCTTAATGAATCAGTTAGCTTGCACTCTTATAAATGTGAGATATGTGACTCGGAGGATGAAAAAAAATAAACATAATCATTCTCCAGGCTCTCTAATAAAAAAAGGTTGGTATTTCTTTTTCTTTTCCTTGTGACTTAGTTGTATTCCATTGACTAACATATGCTTATTCTTCTCTCTTTTATTTGTTTCTTAATTATAATTTTAGAAGCTCAATGACTAAGGCAATTTTAAGGGTGGAATGCTGCCATTGTGAAGGGCACAATAGAAAAATAAAGAAGTTCTTGTCCAAGACAAAAGGTGAAGAGATTTATTTATAATTGTATTTTGATTTTATTTAAAACATTATTAACTATTTGTTTACTAGCATGTTTTAGATTTATCAAGTTTATTGATGATATTGCAGAAATAAAAGAGAAATACATAGATTCGGATGGCTTGGTACATGTCACCACGGACATGGATATAGAAATTTTACGAGGAAAAATTGAAGCCAAACTAAAGAAGGAAGTGAATATTCTGAAAATTGAGAAAGACCAACAGAATAATATAGCACCAAAAAGCAAGTCGGAACAAGGTGAATCAAGTAGGGTAAGTGAACCAATGACTCAAACCGTGCCACCCCAACAGGTTGCTGCTCGACCACCCGTGCCGCCCCAACATGTTCCTGCCCCAAATCCTGGTGGATTTATGCCCCAATATAGTGGGCCTATGCCTCAACCAGTGCCAACCCAGCAGGTAGCTGCCCTTCCACCCGTGCCGCCCCAACATGTTGCTGCCCCAAGTCCTGGTGGATTTTTGCCCCAATATACTGGACCTATGCCTCAACCCTTGCCACCCCAACAGGTTCTTGCTCGTCCACCCATGCCACCCCAATATGGTCCTGGTCTAACTCCTGGTATACACATGACCCAAATTGATCCTCACCAAAACTATGGTGGATCTACGTATAATAGACTTGCACTCCAGCAAGGGGTTCCGGCATATGATTCAAATTATTACTACCAAAGTGATGAAAATTCCAATACATGCTATATTATGTGAGCTAGTTATATTTGTTATATTTTTTATTGGTATAGTAATAGTAATACGACAAGGATGACTTGATGAATTAATCATACTATGTTTTCCTATTTGCCTTATCATGTTCTATGTTATATAAACATGATTGACTTAAATTTTGTTGCTGCAATGACGAGATATTATTGTCGTCTATAAATGAATTTCGAAAACCATTGTGTATGCCTTGAGGAAACATAACCTCCTTAAGGAAGATGACAATATATGATTGTATTGATCTACTCACTCAGTTGGAGGATGGACTCGAACCCTTGTCTTCTATAGAGTCTTTGAGAATTCTGTATTGTAACTCATTGAAATCACTTCGAACAAGCCTCAGCAACTCACTTCCCCTCCAAAAGCTATAGAGAGTATTTGTCATTGATGGTTGTCCAATGTTGAAATGGTTGTCAAAATAGCATTCGTTTCCTGACCAAGCTTGAAAGTTATGATCAGAAGATGCCCTGAATTAAATAAGCAACTGGACATAGAGAAGAGCGAAGAGTGGTGCGAGACAGCACATATCCTGTATATTGTGAAGGAAATGAAAAATATCTGACTAAAGAAGAAACTGTTACAGAACCTTAATAGTGAAAAAAATGCGGTCTTCCTGCAATGTTATCTGTGTGGATTTTGATAGCTGTTTATGCCAACAATGTAAGAAGTGGCTCAAAAGAGCCTTAAAATATCTCACTGCCTTCAATTTTTATCATTTTTTTCCCTGTAGCAGCATCCAATCTTCCTGATTAGAGTTCAAAATACAAGTTCAGAAATCCAACAAGTAAACTTGAACCTGAATTAAGCTATTTGACCACCTAATGAACAGATAATAATATTAAAAATATATATAAAACTTATAGAACTTGATAAAAAGATAACAAATTACTGTATACTTTAACTAAAAATAAAAACATGAAAAATGAATAAATGCATTAAATAGTGACGCTAAGGTCACAGTTGCAATGGTTAAGCCACTATGAGATTTTGATGTTTTTATCTAGTTTAGTTCATATCTTAAGAAATATTTATGTTAAAAGTCCCTCAACTTAATTTATTATTATAGTTGTTGGACTTGGGGGCTGGATTTCTCCACAATAAGAACCTAGCCCATAAAATAAACAATTTTCACATAAGAAGTTATTAATAAAAAATAAAGAATTATTTGATAATATATTAAATACTTAAAATTAAAATATTTAGTACTTATTTTTTAAAATTTATTTGATAATAATTTGTTAAAATTTTTTAATATTTTATGTGTTTGATAATTTTTTTATTAAACACTTAATTTCAAAAAATTACTTAATTTGATAAGTAGAAATTTTTACTTAATAATAGAAAAAAATTTACTATTTGATATATATATTCATTATCACAAATTTTTCTATTTATCAAGATATAATTAATAAGTTTTAAAATATTTAATATCAAATTATATGATATTGTAAAATATATAGTTATCTTATCTTAAATGCATCCCATAAACTTGTTTTTTTTTTTTAGAATTTGATATCATTCAACTCTTAAAATTTTTAATACTAGAATTATTTAGTTCTTAAATTTTCAATATTGAAATTATTTAACACTTAATTTTTCAGTACTTTAGCTTTTAGTTTAACCAAACATGTCTTAACATAAAAAATATAACATGCACAAGCAAATAGTCAACTGACAACTTCAACTATTTTTCTGCAATAAAAATTATAAATCTAGATTGTGAAACACAAACAATTTCCATTTTATAATTTTACCTAAACAGTCAGCGAATTAATTCAAAAATTTTATCGACAATTTGAACAATAGGAACTCATTTAATTAGCTCTTTTATAATTAAACCCTAATTTAAAAGTAGTTAATACAATTTAATATTAAAATTTAAATCTTTTACAAGCAAATTATAATATTTTAAACTCACTCAATTATTCTTCAGTGTAACTTTTGTTATTTTATTATGTACTTTTCTTTTGAATTTGATGCCCTCCCGACTCCTTTTCTTTTTTTTTTTTTTTTTTGGGTTATATCTAATGCTGCAAAATTGACTAGGTGCTATTTCTAGCTCAAAATACAATCATCACTAATGGCATATGGAAATATATTTTTTTTTTAACTTGTTTTAACAAAAATCAAATATATCAACACATTCATTTTTTAATATTTCAATTATTAAGACCTAGTTATATGATGAGCACGCTAAGAAAATGTCAACCTAATTGGGATATTTGGATGTGCTCATTGATTGTTGGCTTCCAATCCTTTACTTGAAAAAAATATTTCAATTATTAAACTTAATTGATTACATTTTTTTATGCTTTTCTTTTACAAAATTATGTTTGTTTCTTTTTCAGTTCATGAGAGAAAAATATAGATAAATCATTTCAAAATTAACATCGTATGATAAAAATATTCCTATTTTTGTAAACAATAAATCATAATATTTTACTATTTTTTTCAATTACATTTCTAGTGTTTATATAATTTCAACTTAAGTTATTTAAAAGTTAATAAATTTATAATAATTATTCATTCATTTGGCTATAGACAATGAACTTTCTATTGTTATAATTGTTTTAAAAATGTGATAAAAAGTCAGACTTCAAGAATAATTGAAGAAACTATATTTCAAAATTTGATTATTGTTTGCAAGAATTTTTTTTTTTTTTTAATTTGTTTACGAGAAGATTTTGCGTTTCATTGATTTAGCTATTTTACGAATTGATTATATATGATATATGTTAGTGTTTGGTTTATTATTAAATGAAAATAGCAACAAATAGATACAAACACACAAAACAAAAAAAGGTAAACTAAAAATGGAAATGGCTTTAATCTTATGGGGGCGATGGCCACGTCTGGCAATAAGGCAGGTCTCAAATTGAACAACATCATCAAGAAAGAAATAACCTTACAATAGTAAAATATAAGCCTGCTGTCCAACTTACAGGTATCAATAGACAGACATCCATAGCATCCACCTAAAGCCACACCAACAGATATCTGCAGAATACATCCCTGGCTTTAAAATCAGCCTTACTTATTTCTGCATAATAACTTGGCGATGGCATCTAAGTTTCAATACAAACTGAGTGCAACAAATTTTTTTTTTTTTTTCCAAAACAGCAAGAAAAGAAATCCCCCCTCTGAAACGAAAAAAAGAAGTGGGGGCTTATTATTTCTCAGAAAATGTACAGTACAATAAAAAGCTAGGATAAATATGAATTTGATGATTTAGTCCCTTATCTTCCTTCATTCATAGCTTAAGAAACCCACTTCAAACCAGATAAAGACGTAGCGTACACAAGGATTGAGCCAGCCAACGCCATTGAAATCACAGATGAATGCCAGCAGATCTGCATGACGAGGTAGGGGGTCTCATTTTCGATTATCACACATATTAATGAACATGTGAAGGCCAAAACAAGAGACATAGCAAAGGCATGAAAGATGGCAGATGGAAGTCCATTGAAGATAATGGATGGAACTCGACTTCCATCTATGTAGTCCGAAGGAAGAAGAAGTAGAATATTAGCAATAATGAAGCAGATACGGAGAATGTATTTCATGAGGTTCAGTTTTTGGGCATTGGAGACAGAAAAAAACTTGGAAACGGGAGGGCGGGCAAGAACAAACACAAACACAAGGGATGCTATTATTTTTTGGAGATCCATTACAAAAGAAAACGATAATGGAAGTATGCTAAGCACCCTTCAAGTCAAGAGACTCATTTTCCATATAGAAATGTGCATTTATCCTACATGGCCTTCAAGAGCAACTACTCTTCGTGTCTACTACAAGAAAATAAAATATAAGTTATTAAAATTTCTAAACGTAATGACATTTCGTTTGTAACTTTGAAGTCAAAAAAATAGAAAGAAAGTGCCATAACTTTGTCTAACATTGAATTATTAGAAATAAAATGGCACAAGAAAGCGCGTTATTGAAATTTCATGGATCATTCTATAAGCAGCAGAGTTTGACAAATACCAACCAAATCACTTTATTATTATTATTATTAGTTGCGGTCAGTTGAGGTTTGAAAACCACACAGCTACAGGGACAAAATAATAAATTAAGAACCTAGCAATTTCTAAGAAGGAAGGCAATCTCACTCAGACATCTTTTCCATTTAATTTCATTTGAAAATTTATGAGTAATATTTGTTTGGAATTGAGAGTATTAGGATAGAATATATATATCCTTTATTTGGAATTTGACTTGAATTATGTAATTTCACTTACAACTTCGGGGCAAAAAACCAAAAACAATGCCCTTTCCTGGGATTAATACTAACGAACGAGAATAAGATATCCTGGTCAATCAAACCGTAGCTGCTTCTCCTTCCCACTAACAAAAACTTGTCTCGAGAACTCGTGTCGAAACTGCGCAACCATGTCAACTTCAAACTCAATCTCTGAACCTGTAAGACTGAAATATGGAAGGAGAAATGTTATGGAGCATGTCTTCAAACTCTTCGATGACGATGGTGATGGAAAACTCTCCACTAATGAACTGTGTGATTTGTTGAGCTGCTTTGGCATCCTTATAGACAATTGCGATATCGCAAGGTTACTCTCCGGCGATCATGTTGGTTTAGAAATGCTTAATGAAGGCGACTGGGATTGCCTTCCTCACGACATTTCAAAAATTCTCCAAGTCTTAGATGACGGCGAAGGAGATTGCCTTTCAGATCTCAGAAAAAAGAGCTTAACGGATCTTCAGTTAATAGCATCCTGTGTGACTTGGCATAAAATGGCCATTTCATCCTGTCGGCTGCCTTTATCTGATTGTGTGAACGGACCAGAATTTGCAAAGCTTCAAATGAACATCTCCATTCCATCCCCTCTGATACCTTCATATGAACCTGTGAAAGGACCACAATTTGCAACGCTTGAAACGAACGCTAAGCTTGAGAGAGTCTTCAGCCAGTTCGACAAAAATGGCGATGGAAAACTCTCCCTAGTAGAGATTCAGCAATGTCTGGGGATCCTTCACATTGACACTGCCGATCAAAGCAAAATCTTGGAGTTTTTTGAGTTTGATACTGAGGGAAAGATTGAAATTTGCAAAATTCTCAAAATCTTTGACACCAATATTGGTTTCAAGCAGATGTATCCACCTTCGCCTAAAAACGACCATGTTGCTATAGATTTGGCCCACCTGTACTCACACAGTCCCTATGTTGATGACAACTCAATCATTTCAAAAATGAGAGATATATTCCTGGGTCTCACTGGTCAGGCAGCTGTTTCTTTCATTGCTTATGCGCCCATGGTATCGTCGTCTGCCTCGCCCGGACGCCCGCTTGATGTTATTGTGGCTGCTAACGGCGCGGCTTTTCTTTTCCTCTTACTTAGCTCCGGGTTTCATGGCAAGAAATTGAAGACTGCCGAGAGAATCACAGGAGCTATTGGAATTGTTGCTGCAGCCGCGGTGTTTTTTCTGATGATGGGCATGTTCTTCCCTGGAAGAAACTAAGCACCACTTGTTGATGAATTACAGGATTTTTTCCCTTTTTGAGTCAAGATCAGACTCTATGCTGATCTCTTGGATGTTTAAGTCATGTTTATGCTTTATTAATAACCTGGTTGTTCATTAATGGAGATGGTTTGCTGCTCGTCTTGCTGTTGTGCATTAATTTCTTGAATTTCTTTCGCAGCTTATCCTTAGCAATTACTATTACAGGCATTTGTTTGCAAAGAATTGATCAAAATAGATATTGGTATAGGATTCCCGCAAAAATGGAGGAATGATGATCTATTCCCCACTCTCTCTTAGGAAATGAAATTTTCGTTCTCATGAAAATCAAGTTAAACATTTATGATTTATCTAACCTAATCCATATTTGGTTTATAATATATAATACCAACATTAGATGGATAAAATACATTATTAAATTAAATATTAAAATAATATAAATTAAAATTATAAAAATAAAATAATAACAAGAAAATATAATTTTATAAAAATATTTAATTAAAAAATAAAAATAATATAATAATTTTATTTTTAACTATAATATATTATATATTTTATGTTTGGTATATAACAATATAAAAATTTTATATTGGTTATCTCTTTTAATATTATAAAAAATAAAATAAAGGAAATTGATTTCGATTCTCCTAATGAACCAAACACTCAGGAAAAATAGTGACTCTTTTTTTAATTTTACTTATTTTTTATTTTAATTTTAATTTTGAAATTTGAATCAAGTAGACTCTAAATTTTGTTTGCATTGGTAATTTAAGAGAAATAATTAATGTAAGCTTATATCTTCTTAAAGTATTGCATAGGAGTCTTTTTTTTTTTTCTTTTAAAGTGGAAAGAGAAGTTAAGGCGAGCGATGAAAATACATGGAATCAAATATAAATAAGGTTAACTAATTTCACTTTATTTCAGAGTTTTTTTTTTTTAAATGAGGCTAATATAAAAACTACTAAAAATCTTTGGGTAAAAAAAAAGTATTTGAAGGTAAATAGATATAAAGTTTTAAGTACTATTTACTCTCATTTATATTATGAAATAACTCATAAACAAGATTTTAGTAATCTCCACTTACATTTCAATATTTTAACTTTCTCTAACCTACTATCATATAATACTTGATGATGTTTCAGGTGAAATCTCAATTTCAAAAAAGAAGTATGTCTAATGTCTTGTAAAAAAAATCAGTCTATTCATCTATTAGCTCAAGTAATAAAAGAGTATTGATAATATAAGTTGACTTAACTTGATATGCCCATAGGTAGACTAAGCCCAATTAAGAAACCCAAATATTTTATAAATAATTAAATAGGATTTAAATTAAATAAATAATATATAAGATTTTTAGAGAGAAAATCTCTTTAGTTGTTTATCCATTATCTTAAGAACTAGTTATTCTTTTTAATTATAATCTATGTGTTGGGAGAGATTATTGACCTTAAGGTTGCTTCATTATATAGATGTTTAAATGATCCCAAAACTAATAGAAGTCTAACTTTATAACTGAGTGTTTGTGCTTGTAGCTTTAGAAAGAGGTTAACAACTAAAGAAAGATGATAAACACATACTTCAAAGATAATACTTTTTAAGACCTTCCAAAGATACAAGGGAAGGATCTTTAAGAGTTGTCTACCTAAACATAAGATGCTTATTTGATCCTTTATAATTTTAAAGATGAAGGCAAAGCATCTCAAGGTAATAGGAGTTGAGCATGTTGAAGGTATTTGGTACAAGACAAAAATGAGAAGAGAAAGACCAAAGCTCCAATCACCATAGAGAAAAATCAACGAGTGTGGAAGGAAAACAACAAGCATGGATGAAGTCTTCCTCATTTGTCTCTATCATAAACGTGGCTCCAATGACTGTAGAGAATATTGCAAGAAGCATTAAAGAAATTCAATAGACATTGAAAAATCATTTAGGAATCACCTTAAACAATTTGTCTAAACCAACAATGGTGGACCAAAAAAAAAACCAATGACCATAGAGAAAAATCAATGATTGTATTAAAAGTTCAATGAGTTTTTTTTAATGATCTCCATTTGCGTTGAGAAAGCCCAATGGGCATTGAAAAAAAACATCAATAATTTCAACTACTATGGAGAGGATTTAATGGGTGTGAAAGATATAATTACTAGTTTTTCCAAAAGTTGCCAAATTGCTCCTTATGTTTTGACTAGCAAATTTTTGGGATTTTCATATAAAAGGACCCTCATTTGAAGATTAGAGAAGAAGATGAAGAAGAAGAAGAAGAAGAAGAAGAAGAAGAACATCTTAGAAAAAGCTTACCTTCTATTGTGCAAACCTTTTTGGTGTTACATTTTATGCTTTAAGGTAAAGAGAGCCTTGTAAGTTTGTAACTAATGTCAAGTTAGTGAGAGTATATTATCTTTGTGCACTAATTGTATTTGTTGTCTATTAAGAGACTTAGACACTTACTTAGGATCTCTCCCCCGCTAAGTGGTTATGGTTGGTATGGTGCCTTGAAAAATACCAAGGGGTGGATTGTCTTTATTGTATCAGTTTGATTTCATTGATTTTGCTTCGATTCAGTGTTGAGATGGTTCTAATTTGATTTTCAGTCTGAAAATACATTAAAAATTTAAATCATCCCATTTATTTTATTCGGAATAGTTCGATTCTATATTTTAGTATATGATCAAAGTTTTTCAGTTCAAAATATATTCAATTTGATTCTTCAATTCAACTCGAAATTTTTCACATCTTGTGCTCAGCCTAATTAGAGAAGTATGAGTTATCATGTCATACAATGAACCATGAAACCCAACCTTATTAGGCTTGCATTCATAGCCCCTTTTAGCGTGGTCCAAAAGACTATACCAATAACTAGGGGTGGGCATTATTTGGTTCAAACCAAAAAGCCAAATTAAATCAAATCAATTTGAAAATTCGGCTCAATTTATCTGGTAATGCAGTTCAGTTCAGTTTAAAATTTTAAACAATCTGATTTTTTTGGTTTGGTTTGGTTTTAACTTTTTAAATTTCAAAAAACCGAACCGAACTTTGCTAAATTACGTCGTTTTGTCATTTTCATATTTAGTGAAACATAGCCTAATTCACGTACTTTGTGCAAACTTTCCTTTCCTTCCTTCTTCCCACCAGTGCTGCCACCAAGCCGACTTCACCCCACCCTCTCTCTCTCTCTCTCTCTCTCTTTCCTTCATCACGCTACTGTCGACCTCACCTAACCTCTCTCTTTGTTTCACATCGTTGACCATCAACTCACCTCTCTCTTTCGGCTCCCTATCTCTGCTTCACTGTATCTCCTCCCTACAAGCATCTCTCTCAGCTTCTGATACTCCCTCATTCGCAAGTAATCTTTTATTTGATTTTGATTTTGATTTTGATATAATGAATGAGTTTGAGTTGAGTTTGATTTGGAAAATAGCTTGCGTAGGACTGATCAATGAGACTTCATAGTCAATAGGCTTTATCAATGAGACTCCATAAACAATGGTTTTGATTTTGGTATAATAATTGATTTGTTTTTGTAATAGTTTTTTTAGTCAGTCAATAGGATTTATCAATGCAAGTTTTGTGTCATAATATCAATGGAATACAGAATTTGTGAAGTGACTTGAAGAATCAAGAAGAAGAATTGAAGAAAAAAACAGAGATTAACAGAGGAGAGAAAAGGAAAAGAAGAAGAGTTTTAATGCTTACCAGTCAATGTGTCATTTTTTATTTATTTATTTTTTGTGTGGTTGTTGCAGTAGGAGGAATGAATTCTTTGTTTACGTCATGGAACAGTCTTCCCTCCCCCTCATTAAAAAAATAGCAGTACCATTTGAATGAATCCATTGTTATTTTAAGAATGCGAGTTGCCTTGTAATGGAATTCTTGAATGTGAATCTCTGTTTGCATATGAAAAAGGAATGAATTCATTGTTATTTTAAGAAATCAAATAGTATCATTGAATGTGAATTGCCTTGTAATGCGGTGCCATAGTTTTCTTGTTTAATCTAGACGGAGATAAATGTGAATTGCCTTGTAATGCCATTCTGAGATTTGACTCAGCCCAAACCGAAATATATCAAACCGAAAAACGAAATTAAATTAAACTAAATATTTCAGTTCAGTTCTATTTAATTTGAAAAATATATAATTTGATAATTCAGTTTGAATCGATTTAATTTGGTTTAAACTGAACACTTAGCCCAATCGATGGCAATACTTTGGCAATTTTTCATAATGAAAATACACCCAAACACGGTCTCCTTTTCCATTCAAAACACAGTACCATAACTCTATTTCGATTTAGAGGAAGGTTGTAAACCTTAACCCAAAATTTCTATTTCCTTCAACAAAACCTTACTAAGCTGATCATCTTTAAAAATCTCTTCTAGGATAAAAAGGTTTTAGTTGAAGTGCCAAGGACCGTTCTCTAAAACATAGTTTTTTTATTTTTTTTTTGAGAAAAAAAAATAGTTAACATGTCATTTCGCTGCAAACTGAACCACAAATAAATTCTAATCAGTCTCGTTTATTATAAATCCCTTCACTATTTGCCATGCTCCTATACGGAAAATCTTCATGGACAAAATATTAAGAGAACAGTAATATAAGATTTTTACCGCAAAGGAGCCCTTCCCTCATCAATTGAATTCCTAACCAAATTGACAACCTTCTGTTCACCATCAATTAAATCTAAACCTTGCCTAGAGAGATTGCAATTCAGAAGCCATACTTCGAGTGCATCATGAAAACAAAATTCTTAGAGAAAAAAAAAACAAGGATCAGAAGACACATCATAAAGAAGATTACAATTGAGTGTAGACACCCAACTAATAAAAAAGAATATATGTCTTAAACGAGATTAACTTTTTATTAAAAAATTATAGCAGTAACTTTTTATTAAAAGAATAGAAAATTAAATTCTTTACATAATTATGAATAATTATTTTAAGTGTCACTATATCATTGTGTATATAAGATATCGATATATGCACAATATAGATAAGTTTTTGTCAAATCCTAAATCTAAATTTAGGCCGCATGTTAGAAAGAAACTCATGTTTTAGGACCTTAGATAAATTTATTATTTTAAAGATATTTAATTATCTTAAAAATAGTTTTTTTTTTTACTTATTATATATAGTTACTTTTTTAGATAAAAATTTAATTACTATTTATGAATTTGTCAAATCCTAAAACCTAAATTTAGGTACAAACTCATATTTCAGGACCTTAGATAGATTTATTATTTTAAAGATAGTAAATTATCTTAAAGATAGTATTTTTTTTTTCCTTTTTTTTTTACTTATCATATATAGTTATTTTTTTAGATAAAAATTTAATTACTATTTACGAGATTTTTTAGTTAAATAGTGTTATATAGCAAAATTTTTTTTAAAAAAATTATTTATATTTACTAATTAGAGCTGACAAATCGTAACCTCTAAAATTATTTTTGAGACTGAAAGTACATAAAAAAAAAAAAGGTCATTGATAAAGAATTTTGATATACATTATATAAAAAAGTTGCTAATGGTTTTGTTAGATTTAAACAATTGTTTTAACTACGTGTTGTGATTATTACCCTTTTGCTTATATTAGCATTCGCATTTTATACATACGTTCTTTTGGTGTTGACTGACATATAGTTAATTTTATACCAATATTTTTACTAAAACTTTATGCCTTGATTTTCTCACACCGATTTAAGGTATAATTTTATGGGCTTTATGAAGAGTTTAGCAAGAAATTACTTAATAAATATTTATAATATTTTCTTCTTTTTTCGTAAAATTGTTGAACCATGGCACATCTAATTTATTAGAAGTTAATTTTGTTCTATTGGGACACATTTTCCTTTGAGTTAGTCTTTGAGAATGAGTTCTATCAATATTCAATCTTATATTTGTTTCACAAAAGTATTTTTATTCAAACAATTATTATAAGATTTTTGTTTTTATTTTTTACAATTATTATTGGATTTTTGTTTGATTGTGTTGTGAGTCTAATTCAAATAAGGAGAGACTCTTATTCCTATGAAATTTCCATGGAGGTTCTTTTTAAAAAAAAAATTATATTAGTTAAGATTAAAATAAAAAGAATAATTAAAGGTCTAAAACAATAATTGAGATATCCAATCGAATGAGTAGAAAATAAAAATTGAGATGTGCAGTTGCTCGAAGTAAAACATGAGGAGGGAGGGCGGAGAGGGCATTTCACCCAAGTACAAGGAGTAATCAGCACGACGTCGTATGTATAGAAAAATTAAATTGCAGACTCTGAAACGCCAAAGAAAGGGCCGCTCTTCTCTCGTATAATCGCAACTTCTTGGACTGAACAGCAGATCCGTTCAGTCTTCTTCTTCATCTTCAGGTAGTCTCTACACTAAAATGACTTGTAATTTCATGTTTGTGCTGATTTTTTTAAAGTTGGTTTTTCTTATTGCTTATAAATACTTATAATCACATGATAATTAGTTAGTTATCTTTGAGTGTTAGATGGCTTTGAGAGGTTTGTGGCAAATCCAAAAGCTGATTGTGAGCTTCTGTGACTTGGGAGGAAGCAGTAGAGGCATCAGGTTTCATTTTCGACCTTTATGTTATACACACACACACACACACACATTGTGTTGTCGCTAGGATATGTATACGAGTCTTTGAACTCAAATTCTCGGTTATTGCAGTGAGAACCTCTTCGAAACCTTGTATCTGGTTCCCTAAGATTAATGGAATTATGATCAGTAGATTGCCCTAATCAGATATACTTTAACAGAACATGTTTGAAATTGCAATTTTCCAGGCTTGGTTTATGTGGCCTTTTAAATGCTGTGTCTGGTCTCTTCCCATCAAATGATAAAAATTTGTTTGTGTTTGGTGCTTGATAGAACGAAAAACTATATATTTTTAAATACGTATGGCTGGTAGGGAGTTATTGCTTTTCTTATTACTTTTTCCTTGATATCTGGTAGAAAATTGGGAATGTAATGGGGATTAGATATGGATATAGATTATTCTTCACTGCTTTGCTTTTATCCTTGGTCACTTTCTGTCGCTTCTCACAAGTTTATCTTTAAGGACTCAGAATTCAGATCTTGCAAACTGAGCCATAAAATGTCTTGAAAATAGCAATGGTTTTGACGGGAAATGTAGTTATTCTATACATATATGTATGGCAAAGTTAACAACTCTCTGACTATCTAAATACTGTCTATGCTTGTAAGTCCTGAAGTTTCTCTTAAGTTTGCACCTTCTTCATCACCTTCTTTTCTTAGTTTCGCTAGCATTGAGGAAATCGATTAAACTTGTTTCCTGCTCTAACCAGGGAGTGGAATACAAAACAGGTTCTCAGCCTTCTGCTGTGCATGCACTACACAGGCAGATGATTGGTCTTGTAAGATGCTTAGGCATTTATTTTTTAACATCCTGGTTAAACATATCTTTTATGGGAATGGGGATGATAAATATGTATTTTGACCAAGCCAAGTCCAAATTAATTTACAAAATTCTAAGAGAATAAATGAATGCATTTGTTGGGAATCTGTAAATTATGATGATGAAAAGAAATTAATTAATAAAGGAAAAATTATTAGCTCAGCTATCAAGTATCAGTGAGCTCGTCTCTTTGCTGGATAAATTTATCCCACAAGTCCTTATCAATATTGATTAATAGATTTTCATATACATAGCAGAGCAATGATGCTGGTAGCATATTCCTGATTTTCCTGGCAACTGGTTGATGGACCGAATGGCATTGTACTACCAAAGATGTTTTAGTCATGGATATCAACCTCATTGCTGGGTATTGTCGTTTGACTCCATTTCCAATATTATTAATTATCAAATGCGGCAGGGCATTTATGGAATCTCAATTGCCAGCATTTAAAGAGGGAAATCCTCAGATAGAGGTGATTACTGAACTCAATCGCGGGCAGCATCCATATTTGAAGAGCATTTACAGTAAGTTGTCTCTGCATGTGGTGCGTCTTACAGTCACGCATGTGTCAAAGCCTCTATAATATTTTCCCTGTGCACTATGAGCAGAAAACAAAAATAAGCGGGTGGTTTGTGTGAAGAATTCAACTCCAGATGATGTGCTTCTGCAGGCCTCCAGGCTAAGGAATTCACTGGGAAGAAAAGTTGTGAAACTGAAAACAAGACATGTTACCAGGAACCCCAGTGTGCAGGGTACGTGGACAACAGCTGTGAAATTCTGAGGCAGACACCTTAAAACACTCCATAAAAAGCTATGATTGTCATGCTTGCAGTTTTATAAAGTTATCTTGATGACTTGATGCTAGCTTTAGAATCACATGAAAATGATTTATGATGCTCAGATTTTAAATGTCAGCCACTAACAACAACTTCGGTACATGTATTTTAGATATGTTGTAATTCACATTTGTTTTGCTCCAAAACTCCAGCAAAACATTTTTGTTATTATAGAATCTAGTGATTTGTCAATCCTGAGCCATTTGCATTGTCAATAAGTGATGGATCATATCTAAGAATATGGTGTCTGTTTGAGGAATTATGCTTCTAATTTGAGAAAAGATATTGAGCCATCTGGGGTTGAGGAACACCGCACACGTCAGTTATCTCATGAGAAGAGAACGCATCGGGACGCGGAGAATCCTAAAATCGAAGTGGACCGGTTTTGAGTTGAAAAAAATCTCAAAAATAAAATAAATGGGACGGTTCTAAAACCGGAACTGAACTGAAACTGTCATGTTACGAACAAGACTGAAATTATATATATATAAATATATTCAACCTATATGATTTATAAAACTAATCAATTTTTTAATTTGAATATTAAACTTATCAATTTCACTTAATTATTTAGAGGATTTATCCAAATAAATTATGTAATGAAAATTATCAATAATTTTATTTATTTATTATATATTTTCTTTCTTTTTAATTGAATGGTTAAATAAAATGTTTAACTAATTATTTTTAATATTGACGTGATATGAAATCAAAATTTTATACTCTCTAAATTAATCAGTTTATTAGAATTGAATTTCACGATTTCAATTAGTATATAAATATAATAATGTATACTATTTAATTTTTATTTATTTTAAAAAGTGATAAACTTAAATTTTTTAGTGATATGAAAAATTGATAATTAAAAGTTAGAAGTATCGAATACTTGAACTGTATCAAATTGAATTGGACAGCACCAAAATAACCTGAAATCCGAATCGAACTAGCACAAATTTATAACAATACCAATTCTTCAAAAAAGAGTTGTCCGAAAATTTAGAACGGTTTTGAAGAATTTCAAATCCCCGAACCACCTCGTCCCGTGCTCACCTCTACTATTCATGAGTCTGATTTTCTTTTAGGGAATGTTTTACCCTTATAGTTTATGAAATCAGATTTCTAACTGTAGCTGTTAATAGTATTGACGGTGAATAAGCTCGAAAGCTTTTCTATCTAGGGAAACTAGACCCCATAAGTTTGCCAACGCTCTACTTACATTCTCGGAAACAGAATCAGCTTCAAACCAAGGTTGGACCAAGTCTGAAAGTGATAATAATATATCTCGAACGCAAATACAACCAAATATGACCCTTCCCAATACTAAACTCAAATGTAGCCCCCGTCAATAATCTAGCATTGTAATGCAAATGAGGACGATAAAAAATTGTCAATAAGCAGAAATAAAAGCAATTAACAAACTTATCTTGTACATAAATCTTATTTAACATTTAGGAAAAAGTTACAAAGTTGACCTCTTTTGTTTCGTAGTTCTCTCGAAACAATTATAAATAGTTGCACTTTGATACACTTAAATGTTGCACTTTCCTCAAAACAGCACCAGCAAAAATTGTTAATCCAAATGCAGCTCATGTCAACAGAGGGGAAAATTTGTCACACATGAAGGCACCTTAATATGCTTCCATACTTGTGCTTCTATTTTATCACTTTGCATGATATCATCAGGAAGCCAAAATCCCTGATTAAGAAAAGAAACAATCAGGGCAAGTTTTATGATACCGCACTAGATCCTCTCAATTGTAGAAGCCACGTAAAGCATATTTGCATCCGATAAGGAGCCCTCAGCAGTAGCTGCAGCAGCCTCAGCAGCCTTCTTTTCTTTTTGTTTCTCCCTTTTCTTCTTGTTTTTCAGTGCACTCTTACTCATTTGTCTAAAGACAACAATATACTTTTGATGAGAATTTTAATTAACAGCAAAAAAACCAAAAGCATGCAGATGCACATGCAAATTGAGTCCGTACTTACTCTGAAGTGCTCCCTCCAAACAACTGCACTTGCAAAATTTTAAAAATAGTCAGAATGAATTAAGTTTAGTAACAGAATCCAATTGAACAGCATAAATAAATGCATGGGAAAATATCCAAAACAAGTAATAACAACTTCAAGTCATGAAAGGTTGAAAGTTCAGTATGGTCAAAGAAGAATCAAAATGTTTTGTATCAATAGCGAGAGTATCACATGCAGTGGCTTCCCCCATTAAAATAAAATCTTCACAATCCAACAGTCAACATAATTCAGCCAGAGTCAAGAATAGCTGCATGAGGAATTTCAGAACAGTGGTCATGATGGAGACATTCCCTCTATTAATGGCCTGAATGAGGTGAGATGCAAAGTTTTAAAGTTTTAACCCACAGTTCCTTTTCAAAGAGTAAGTTGATACCATCCAATTCCTATGAAAATAAAAAGATACTGAAGTGAAACAAGTTCTTTCACACTTCCCATAAATAATGTTCCTTGCAACTAAATCAATGTCGAAAGTTTTCTTTAAGCAGTTACAACAAGGGAACAACACATTAGTAAATGCTTTAGATCTCTATCAGGATGTTTCAAGTTCAAATCCGGGTTAAAGTAGGTTTTGTATGGTGTCCATGTGTGTATGAGGGGGGTGAGGGTGTTGTCATGGGAATGGAGAGGACCAATTACGCTCTTCATACTGAAGCAATTAGCATATTTTCAACTGCAGAACAAACAACGAACAATCCACTTACCCTGACCCATGATTTGAAGAAACAAACGTCACAATAGAAAAAGAGTTTAGTTTTTTGAATACCTCTGCCTGAACAGCAGCTGCAGTTTTAGCATGTGGTGGGCGATAGGCAGCAGGTTTTTGAGTAGGAGGAATGGCAGAAGCAGTTTTCCTAGAGGTTGCCCCTTGTCCTGATAAAAGTTAAGAACATTCAAGGAACCAAACATTTATGCGCAAAGGTTTCCATAAGTAAACCAGGTTTAAGTATTAAAAAAAAATAGAACCTTGGGGTTTGGCTTCTTCAACCTTCAATGAATCAACAGACTTTGTAAGTTCTGCAATTTCACCAAATCTATCTGGTGATTCTGGTTTCCACTCAGCCTGCACATAATGAAGATTGAGCATGACAAAATAGTATATCATCACTTCAAGAAAAACCAATATTGTCATAGACACCAACCTGGTATAGCTTGTCAAACATCTTTTTGAAGTACAATGATCCATTGTGGTAGAAAATTTTAATCCTTCAATCACATCATCAAGAAATGAGTTCTTGAACCATTGGCAGATACACTGGCACTAAATTTACATTTTTATGCAAAACCTGTAGAACTGCATATGCCTCTGTCATGCAATGAAACTTGCCAAGACTATCTCTGGTGCCAGACTTAATTCAAGAGTTCCTAGTCTATTAAAAAGGACTTCTACCAAATGGCAATGCAGCATTACATTAAGGCTCACCTATTGATGTGTATAATAGTAGTTTAAGCACCATTAGTTACTCGCAGCCAAACTATTTCATTCAAACATAAAGAATTGAAACTGCTTAACGTATTTCATGAACAAAAAAAATACTATAGCAGTAGTGTTAGCATCATTATTAATTACTTAAAACAGTTCCCTTTTGAACAGAAGGATTATAGATCATAACAGCTTAGCAACTCAACAAAATGGGGAGGTATTAACAAGCTGTAAATATCTTAATTTCAACTAAAATGGCAATCCTATCATTAAGAATGAAAATTCCTGTTAACCCACCATACAAACAATGCAAGTCTTCGTAAAAGTGGACCATCAAAATGTATTGATTCTATTCTATACCAGTTTCATAGATCAGAACACTTCTTTGCTCAATATTATTATAATAATGAAAGCATAATTATTAGATCAATAGAACTCTATAAATAATCAAACAAAGAACTGTGACCTATGAGTCCCAAATTTCTATGCCACAAAAGCTTGCAGTAAGCTCATTTACAATTCTTATTAAGCAATGACAACACATAACTAGACCCACATAAATTTGCTGACAAAAATCAAGTGATCAGCATACCCATTGTCAACTTGTAGTCTTGGTGCTGTTGTGGCAGTCATGAAATAACGTCCATCTGGGGACCACTCACTAGTCACTGAACATTCAGCCCTAGTTGTTCCAAGTTGTTTTTTGTTTGCATAATCCCAAAATGCCTGAGTGTATCAGTAAACAGAAAACAAGGTATAAGAAAGAACTGGACAATTTTGTTACTGTCATAAGTAGAAAATTGACAAAAACATGTAGAATTGAAAGGTAAACAGTTTTTCTTATTTTATTTATTGTTTGTAATGCGTTCGACTAAGGTGCAGAACAGAAACAGAACATATAAGTACAATGCAGCATTTTAATGAAAACTCATTCAGCAGACCGATCCCTTATGTCTCAAGTCAACATGCTAGATTCTGATACAACAATTTTTCTTATTTTAGTTTGTGCAGAAGGGTGTTAGGTTAACACCAAGGAGTGTAACATTACAGCTCATACAAGCAACATTGTTATGAGAAACAAGCCAGTGTATCTGGTGCATTAAGTCTCCAGTCAGCCTGCAAATTCGATTCATGAGGCCAACTATATAATGACATGTCTGGTACATTCAACTATATATTGACATGTCTGACAAAGTAAATAAGTTGCAATTCTTATGATATTCTAACAAAGCTAACCCACATCTACCACTGATTGGCAATTCAACTTACAAAAATAATGTTGTGTCTTGGGTCATTTTATCATTGATGCAATGCACCTAATTCAGTATGTTGGCTTGTTGAAGCAGATCCAACTACTAAATATTTTAATTTGTTTACAAAAACTTGTTCAAACACTAGCCAAAACAGCTGAACATTTAACGTGATTTTTCTATATTTTTTCCTTTTTTCCTTGCCACAAGGAAAAAATTAACAGTGAATCTGTCAGTCTCACACTTCTAAGTGTTATATGACAAGCCCAAAATACCCAATCAATTACCAAAGCAAAAAAAAATCAAAGCATCTCTCATAATGCCACAAGCTAGCAGTAAAAAATCCTTTGCTTTGTGCCAAGGCTTCGGAAAAAAAAAAAAAGCAAGGAAATTGAACAGCACAAGCATCTTTTTCCTGCATCACCCTAAACATCAATCTGCCAAGTGAAATGGACAACGAAAGCAAGTTGGCAAAACTCTAGCAAAGCCAGACCAAGAGAATATACCTTCCAAAACAAGCAATTAGATACATAGATACATACATTATCATTTATCAGAAAAAAGAATCAACCATTGCAGGATGATTGGTTCAAGCAATCTTAAAGACAAGAACAACACCAGAAAACAAGTAATATTATTCTTACATACCATATCACCAGGTAAGTTACCGAAACCAGCCAAGCATAGATCTGTATAAACCAAACAATTAAGGTTGTCACAGTAAAAAATATGATCAATAAACTAGTTAAGCTAGCCAAATTATACTAAGTGGATGAGAGTACAAATTTTTGTATTGAGGATACATTTTCCTTTGGGGTTCCATCTGATGGTATTGTAAGGGCCAGTTCCGAGCTCCAGTAGAGGATTGCACTTCTTATCAAATATTGTTGCACTCGCAGGCATGACTGAAATATATAAAGGGAAAAACAGTTCTTGTGGAAACAAAATAAAATTATGATATGTACCAAAGTATGTTTAAATACAACTGTCCTAACTTTCCTCAAAGAAAGTTAAATGAAAAACCTATAAAAAAGAAGCACCTATATTGAATTCCAGACCAAAGAAAATGAAATCTGCCATACAACCCTCAGAAACAATATATTAATTCTTAAGCATCATAACATATCTGAGAAATGGTATACGAAAGTGCTAGAAGATCCATCTCCGCAAACCCTTTTCTCTAGGAATGCAACTGCATGTAATCATAATTATTACCAAATGGATTTGTTCTTTTAAATATAAAGTTTATCATGGATAAGTTTTTCTGAATTTTCCAAACTACGGCTTTGGAAAACAATTTTAGATATGGGTAGGATATCAACAATTTAGTCCAATTTTTCCACTCCAAGCAAACCATATTTTCCGTGATCCCATATAATAATGAGATATTCTTTTTAGAATGTAGCTACGCCCTCAGGAGGTCAACTTACCAAAGAATGAGATAGAATGCTTCCAACATTACAAGTCCTCTACAAAAACTTCCATTGAACTGCATATTTGCAAAAAGCATACACACTAGAACATACATATGCACACAGAGAAGGATACATCCATAAACAACAGCAAACTCTGAACCAGAATATGACCATTGAACATCATGAATGGGCCCCTCTTTGCCTGCCAATAGATCCAATAATCAGACGCTCACAGTAATAAAAAATAACTCAACAGTTAAGCCAGAACATACGAAGAGGCACAAGCCCTTCATGGGTCCCATTAGTTGTAAGGTAGTTCAGCTTGGACTCTCCATAATAACTTTGATTGGTCTTATCAACATCAGACTGCACGACAACTAGAAGGCCAGTGGAACCACGATTCCAATTCAATTGAACTGTAGAACATCGAAAAAAGCTTCGCCGAGCAACAGGCTGGCTTTGTGTATCTTTCCCACAGGTAAAAAGTTGAACACTGGCTGGACTTCCCTATACAGTTAAAAACTGAATCAATGATGTGTCAAAGCTAAACATGAAAATCAAAACAAAGAGGTGGAGTATCAGGAAAATTCTGTGTTCCAGTTGTGAAGGAATCAATGAAATTATTTATCTGGATGCATATCAGGCGAAATGTAGGATTCTCTCAAACTCCAAGACCTTGCATACATCGAAAACTTCATTATGAGAAACTTACTATGATAACCCTTAGGAATATATTAAGTCCCAAACCTTACCGCCAAACTTTATGAATTCAAACAATTATACACCATAAACTATCCAATAACAATTCTCAGCATTTTATCTATTGACCAATTTTGAGCCAGTTTTTCATATAAATTTAAGTTTGCAGTGATAAAAGAACTCTTTAAGCATGCCCATTTCTACCATGATGAAAACAAAAAAAGTAGGAAATTTTTAAAATAGCAAGACAATCAATGATATAAGCAGAAAAAAATTTCAAACAGTTTCTCTCTATGATAAAAAAAACAAAATTGTAGCAAACATGCAGGACAATAAACTTTACATCTTAGATATGAATATGCTTCCAGTTTGTTACCCCCTATTACATTGACTACTCAAGCAGTACCAAAACCGAGACTAGACACATAGAATACACAGTTACACACCTTAGACTCTGGAACAAATGCTGCCACATGAGACCCAGGGACCTTAGAAAGCGCAACTGCAGCCACTCCAGGAACTCTCAGGCAATGTACAACTCCTTTCGAGAAATCTTTAGGATCAAAGAACTGTATCTCATTTGTTGCCATCCGGCAAGCAACAGCTTCATCAGAAGTGAATCGAATTGATGGCCTGCAGGGAAGCCAGAAAAACATTGAAATATCTCCAACCACACAAACACACAGCAAGTCTAAAAAACAGCTAAAGCATACCAAAAACAAGAAAATGATTTAAAAACTACCATGTAGTCTTGGTCATGTTCTTTTGGAACTGATGATAAACAGCATCAGCCGTCTCCGTACTCCACAGCACCACATTCTTATCCTGTGGCGTCAAAGATTTCTGGAACGTCTGAAGATAAGTGCCGCAAGGGGACAACGCAGCAGCAAGAACATTGGAGACTTGGAAAGACCTGATCTCCTTAAAACTGGCGCAATCATAGATACTAATTACAGAATCAGATTTCATCATCATAAGCCTGGTCCCATCTTCGCTAAAATTCGTATTGTTGCAAGGAACAGTATCGAGCTTAATACTAGGTTCACCATTACCAAACGGAGGCCCGTTCCAGACGCAGAAACCCTCCGGCCCGCGAACTGGAGAAGAGATTAGTAGAAGAAAATCATGAGAACAAATACATACATAAGCAGTTAATATTTTTTATATAACAGAAATACCTAATATATCCATAGCTGCCATGGCAAACTAACTCAAGTACTCAAACAAGTGGAGACCGATGAAAATTATCCAACTGCAGATAATCAAAATTCAGTAATACAGAAAATTATATGCTCAAGGGGAAATTGGAAAGAAAATGACAGAAAAAGAAAGACGGTAGGACCTTAAGTTGGAAAGTGGAGTGGGACTGGGTATCGCCGAAACGACACCAGAGAATGAGATCGCAAGAGAGATGAGAAGAGGAGGTTTATGCTGCCAGCGTCTGAAACTCGTTGCTGTAGGCTTTTCGCGTCCTTTTTCCTCTTGCGGCAGCTCCGTTTTACAGCTCTAGACAGTGATGGTAACGGATTTGGGTTTGTGTTTGCAGTGGATCTTTCAAAAAACAAATCCGGCCCGATGATCAAAAAAAATAACCGCTCCAAATCTACTTGAATATTTTTTTTCTCTAATCCAATTATGTTTTATATTTTTTTCAGTCATTTCTTCCAATAAATTACTTTTCTATCTATATTAAATACACTAGCTAACCCGTGCATTGCTGTGATTAATAATATAAAATAATAAAATCCAAATTTATCAAAAACGATAAAAGAAATTATCTATAATAAAATAATAGAAGCATAAAATTCATAAATTACATTTACTGAAAAAACAAAAGATAAAAAAGTAAGATTTTTTATTTCCTTTTATCTTTTATTGGGACATCAATCTGCAACTTGTTATAATAGTTCATCAATGTATGCAAGCCGATGCTACAATTTGTTCAAATTGAAGAGAGAATGAAAGGCTTCAATGAACATATGTTCGAGCTTTTTTATTAACAGAGATATTAAAAAGACTAAACTTATGGAGTCGGGGGAGAAGTTAAAGTTGAGGAAGTTTGGATTTGTTCATCGGTATTAAAAAAATTATTTACTTTAAATATTATTGCAAATGTCTGATTGGCTTTTAAATTTATAATTATTTGAAAAATTTTTGTAAAGCCATCTATTCAAGTCATGAAGAATAGAATTGAATATCTATCTTTAGAATTATGAACCAAGTTATTGGCAAGGACCTAATGAGATTTGCAGTCAAACGCTCAAAAATCAAGAATGAAGTAAGTCCTATTAAATCTTGAACCTTTAGATTTAATTTATGCCTATTTATTATTATTCATATGAACCTAAAATTTTAAGACACTTACCTTAATCTTATGTTTGAATGATGTTTTAAATGATAACAAAGTTTTGAGAAGTTCTAATCTTATTCTTTAGTGCTTACCCTTATAGGTTTTAATTTTTGCTTAAGAGTTTATTGACTCTTAAAGGGAAAGATAAGGCACACCTCAAAAACAATCCTCTTAAAGGGAAAGGCAAAGCACACCTCAAAGATAAAATTTTAGAAGACATGTCTAAAAAGCATGCAAATCTCTCAGCAGCTAGCTCTAATAAGCCCCAAAGACTTTGGAGGAAGTTGTTCCCCTTAAATTCTTTTAAAAATGCAGGCAAAGCACCTAAAGAGGAGAGCTTATTGATCTAGGTAGATTTCAACTCTTAAAATACTTTTAAAGATGCAGACAAAGCATCTAAGAAAAGGGGATAAAAGAACTGCTCAACGTATGGTGGAACATCATATGCATTAAGTGAAAGGGCCCATGCAGCCTATGAATGACCTATGCGTATATGGAACTTCTACTTAAGAAATGGAATAGCTATACAAGAAGGATAAAAGCCAACAAAAAAAAAAAAAATAGACCAAGTGAAATAGCCTAGCCTACCAATGCAAAGAGTTTGATTTTCCCCAACAGATAACTATTTTAGGTCTACTGTTACCTTGACATTTTTTGGTGTATCTTTAGGAATGAAGTTTAACGGCTCAAATGAAACCTCATGGTTGACTTCCTTAAGGATGTTCATATATGTTTCTCATGCTATTTTCTAATCACCCTTAAAAACTACTACATCTTACATAGTTGGAATCTTCATTGTGAGATATATGATGCAAGTACATGTTGTTGTGTCATATAGGATTAGTCGTCCAATGATGGCGTTGTAGGCGAAAGGGATGTCTACCAACATCCATGTTGCTTTGAACTTTTTTGTGATGTCTATGTCTCCTAATTCCATATTCAACTTGATAGATCCAATTACATCAACTTTAATTTCCCCCGAGTTTGGTCAGAAGGGTTTAGACTGGGCGTAGCTTCTTGAAATCCAACCCGAGCGCTTTGAAAGCTTTTGTCATCATCATAGTGACCGAGCTTCCATCGTCAACTAGGATTCGTTTGACCAAGAAGTTTTCAATTTGTACTACTAAGGCGTTTGTGTGAGGAGTGCTAAGTTTTCTATTATCCACTACTGTAGAAAAAGTGATGGGGCAAAACATAAGTTCTTCCTTGCTTTCCTTGCCATTGACAGAGTATACCTGATGAATCTATTATTTTCTTGAGGTGGAGTTGTCTCCTCTTGTGGCTTCTTTTACTATGACATCTACAACTCCTTTGTACTACCTATTATTGGGCTTTTTGTCTCGGTGACCATCTTTCTATCATGTCTATTATCATTTGGGGCTGCTCACTTTTTGAATTGATTGAGTTTATCCTGTTGGCCTAATCACTGAATTTCATTTTTAAGTCCCTATATTCTTCTGTGTTGTGCTTGTTATCCTTCTGAAAGCTACAGTACCTATCTTTATTTTTCATGGTCAAGCCTCTTAGTGGACGAGGGAAGTGAATTCTTTCTCCTTACTATTTGATCAAGTGGAGGACATCGCTTTTGCTGGTTGTGAGTGGAGTATAGTACCGAGTCGAACTATTATTTAGGTCCAAAGGGCCTGAACGAGTTCCTCATTGTCTAGCTAAGTACTTGTCATTTCTGTTATCTCCTCGCCCTTTTTCTCCTCTTTTTTTGTATGAACCATGAGAGTAAGTTCACAAGTGTCATTTAAGCGAATGAACTGATTACTTCTTTCCATCAACTCATAAAAAAATTTGTAGGGGGATCAATGTTGAAGGAATCGACGAGTCCTCAATTCTTGCAATTCTGAATCATCGCATCTGTAGTTACTTCATGATTTAGGTTATTTACTTGCATAGCCATCTTGTTAAATTTAGCTAAGTAGTCACGCATGGATTCTCCTTCTTCTTGGATAACTTCATGCATATATGAAGACATTTTTATTTATAAGATGGTTGATACGAACTGAGCTACAAAATATTATAAGAGCTAAATGAAATTATGAATCGAGTCGTAGGCTAGGTCTTGGTACCAGTCTTGTGCTACCCCTTCAAGGGTAGTACGAAAAATTTTATAGAGAAAGGCATCCGAGCAGTTATAAAATTCCAGCCTAGATCGAAACTTATAAAGGTGATTTAGAGGATCGGTTACTCCGTTGTAGGTGCAATCGAGGGTAGCCTAAATTTATGGGGTACTGGATTAATCCTGACCTCTATTGCTAGGGGATTATGATCATAAGAGTGGTAATCAAGGGTGAAGTGTTCCTTGTTTCCTGATCGTCTGACCACCTTCATGACCTTCTTTTTTAGGGCATCTTTTTCGTAGTAAGTGCTTTCTACACGGGTGGCTCTACTTTCTCCTAGCTTGTATGACAATTCAACCATATTATTGCATGTTTTCTGAACACCTGATCTTTCCATCCTCACGACCTAGGTCTGTCTTTGGCTCTTACCAAATTGGTAATGGTGGTAAGTGTGGCGACTCGGGAGAGACGATTTTTAGAGCGGCCACAAGTTCATTTCATGTCAAAGCTTGCTCAATCCTCTTTAGAGTTATTGTGAAATCCACATAAGCAGCTGCATGTTAGGCAGTCGTTTGGTTGGGCCAGGATTGGATGTTAGAATTTAGGGTGCAGCTTGGAAATCATGATTTGAGGTACTAACAAAGTTGGAAGCTAAGTTCCCTAGTGTTGGTAAGGAGGCTAAGGCTGGGAGGCTTTGTTGGGGGGTGTGTTGTCTAAAATATTGGACTGAATGTGGGTTTGTGGAGTTTTTTGAAAGGTCTACTTGAAAAAGTTCACGCTCACAAAATCAATGATGTCGTAAGACTTACTATGAAAGTTAGTTCGAGTCTTCTGTTCAGGTTGAAGTGGATGACTTAGGTGGTTTTGATTCGATTCCTGCAAGACAACAAAGGTGAGAGTGTTTTCGACCGGTTGCCGAAAGCTCACTCCGATACTTAAGAGATATGCTAGAGGAAAAGTATGAGTGAATGTAATGTGAAAGACACTTGGTGGTGCTCTTTATATAGTGTTTAGGGAGAGTTGTCTCCTAGTTGGAGTAGAACTTAATATCTTTTTATTTAATGATTACTTTCTGATGAGAATTATCTTTTTGATCAAAGATAATTTTCTAATAAGAGATGATATTCCCATTTATGATGAGTCTTGGGTTGGCTATGCTTGAATGGTTTGAGCCATCTTGCCTTACGATTTCATGGGCTTTATCAAGGCCGAACCTACCTTCATTACCCGGTCCATCAATTAGAAACACAATTAGGTTTTGTATGTGGTTTGGCCTAGCCTATGCTTAGGTCATATCAGCACCAATACCTAGAAATTACAACAAAATCGAAATGAGACATGAGAAAAGATTTAATAAAGTTTTATTAATTTAAGAAATAATATATAAATAGATGTTACAAAGTTTCTCACTAAAAAACAAGGAGATGTTATAAAATATTAATATTTTGATTATATTTTAGCTTATTATAATTTAATTAATTTAAGATTTTAAAGACATAAAAGTTGATCATATATAACATCTCATAAATCAGTTAAAAGTATAAAAATATTAAATTGAATTAGTTTAAACTATAATTTAAATATTACTTTATATATATATATATATATATATATATATATATATATATATATATATATATATATATATATATATATATAATATATATTATTTTTTTTTTTTTTAAATTTTGATATA
>CATIWR010565503.1:0-91356 GCA_949677035.1 Omphalea diandra | reverse complement strand
CAATCATGATTCATTCATTTACATGGTTGAAAAAGTAATTCATTATATTTCAAATAATGATTCTTTTGCATTTAACTTCAAAAGAGAAAAATTTTAAATCAGAATAAATTTTTTGTAGTAAATTTTAGAGTTTGAAATTTTATAGTCATATTTATTAAGAAAATTTTATCACCAATAGTTTTTCTACTCAAACAAAATTAATTTCATATCCAGAAAAGTATGGACATATATGTTTTCTAAGGTGAGTTTTCCCTATCATCAATGTATCAGACCTTTTAATCATATTGTATTTATTTATCTGTCTTGGTAGATAACTAATTGGTCCTTTTCATGAATTGTCTGATAAATGCTAATTTCTTTGCATGTTTAGTTTAATAAAGAATTTGCTGTAAAATGTCATACACGAGCCTTGACTTCCAACAGGAAAATGTAGCATTCTTTGGTACGTTTGCCGAAAACAAAGTGCTCTCATGCTGTTTATATCTCCATTTACTTTCCAATGCTAATCCTTTTCTTTTGGTACATCGGAAAGGATTGGAATGATTGTTACTGATATTTTCAGTTGAAATTTGCCTGCCTAATACAGAAAAAAAAACATGGAATATAAATATATATAAGAATAATCTCATATAATTTTGTGTTATATAATCAGGAAAGATAGTAAAATATCAAAATTTTCGTCTCAGCCCATCCCAAAATAAAAAATACAAAAATATAAGTTACTCGATGATTTTACCCCTTACTTTTGGACAAAACAAATTATTGAAAATAACTTATGGGGTCCATAATTTCTTTTCCTCATGTTTTCGTTCCTTCTTCTATTTTGTCCATTTTTCGAAACAAAAATAATATAGAAAATCCTTTTATTTTCCTGTTTTGCTTTGTTTTCTCTTTTATTTTCCTATATTTCAAATCAACAGTGTCAAAGATCGATTTTGAATTTTGAAAATTAGTACAAATGGGTAAACGAGTTTATTTTTTATACACAATTTCTTAAATTTTGATTATTAAATCATTATTTAAAATAATGAATACTTTTATACATTAAATTGATATGAGGTGTGCGTTTAAAATAGCTTGAAAATGGAAATTTAATTTTAAATTAACTTATAAATTGATTAAGATATCCTTTATTAAAATTGAAAAAAAGTATTGATTATGAATTAGTTTTCTCTCATAAATTAGTCTCGTGATGCGAAAACAATATCAACTAGTCATAAACCCTCACGTTGTACATTTAATATTTATTTTTATCAACTAATTAATTAATTAATTAATTATTTGAGTGATTCAAAATAAATATATAAATAATAATTAAAATTTATTGTTATTTTATAAACTACATTATTAAGTAAATAAAAAAATAAAAAGGAAGAATATAATCAATTAATGTAATATATTTTAATAATAATATAATTTATTGATAAAAATAAAAAATTTATCATTTTACTTTTTTTTATCTTGATTAAATTTTTATAGTAAATTCCTTTAAATAGATTTTTGTTTAAAAAATTTTATTTAAGGTCTCCAAATATATTAAAATGCTTTGCTTTTATGAAGAAAAAATTTTAAAAAATCTCATCAAAGTAAAAAAGAGCAAACAATATTATATAAATTAGCAAAACAAATATAATTAGTTTTTATTAAAATAAAAAAGAAAATAATAAAATTATGGGGCTGCTATCAATATTTTAACTTATGGTGAGTCAAAGGATTAACAATGAGAAAAAGAAACTTTGAAATAGAGGAGGAACCAAAAAAAAAAAAATTAACTATAACGTTTTAATTTAAGGATTAAATTGATATAACCAGTGGTGAGAATATTGAATATATTTATTAAATATTAAATTTTTTATTTTACCTCTCTAATGAATTAATGATTAGATTTTAGTTTTGATTTTGTGTGAATATAAATTTATAAATTTTTATTTTGTTTTCTATTATAAGGTTATTAAATCCAATAAATTTAGTTTTACGTTAATCAGCTTCGAAAAATCATCCATATCTCCTTATTTTAATCAAAGAAAAATCAATTATATACTCGCTCAAAAATAGCAAACTGCAAATCAATGATGGATGTGGATTTCCCAATTTTATGCTCACCATATAATTTTCTCCGCTTTTGGATGTACTATAAATAATGCGTTAGCTGTGATGTGCCTTTTTATCAATGTGTTTTAGAATTGTACTAACGAGTGAATTCATCAACTAATTGATTTTATTTTAAATTTAATTGATTTGATTTAATTTAATTAATTTAATAATAAATAAATTTTAAAAATATTATTACAATAATTTTTAAAAATAAAAATATTTATAATAATTAAAAAATAAAAAAATGAATATTAGAAATCGATCTAAAATTAATTTAATCTATGATAACGATCAACTTAACATTTAAAATAATGATTTGAGAGTAATCTAACTTAGGAAAAGACAAACGAAAGCAATCTTCTTTCCTATAGTTACTAATCTGATTTTCAATTTAACCTATATGATGTATCGTTTTGATTCAATTCTCAAGTATTATTTTTATGGTAAAAAACATTATTTAGTCATATATGCAATTATGAAAATAAATTTTAATATGATAATTAGTTTAACTTGAAGTGACTCATCTAAATTTAAAGAATTTTAATACCACTAATGGATTATATATTGATAATACAAGACAACTATAACTAGTATAATCTCTTTAATTCTAACTTGTGACCTATAAAATGTATCTCAAAATATTTATAAATTAATATAATATCTTAAAATATAGCATGCGATACACAATATGTAACTCTAATAGTTAATAAGTAATTATTATTTACAGTGACTATTAATTTAATTTTATTGTGTTCTAATAAATTATTTTTTAAAAAAATTATGATACTTCACTAACATATCTAAGTCTAGAGATGCTCCTAATTTAGTTAACCAAATTGTTGACAGTCATTAATCTATTAATTCATATTTAAAATGTAACTTTAATAGTTAACAAGTAATTATTAATTCATACAGTTATTAATTTATTAATCTAAATTTATCCTGTATTATAAATATTAAATCAGATGCTTATTATACAAACAAATGATAATCAACTATTACATCTTGAGTTATAATTTGTAATTTATAAATTATAACTCAATATATTTAACATGTAATATATTTATTTTTACATTGTGCTACACATATTGTTTGATGAAAACTTATAAAGTAATTATTTTTTGTGAAGTGAAATATTTTTCATTAAACTATACATTAATATTAAGTAGCTAGTTTATGAAAAACTAAAAAAAAATTATTTTCTTAGAAAGTTAATTATTTTTTATTAAATTATTTATATTTTATGTTATATAACTAATGTATTATAAAAAATTATAAAATTTTTATTATTTTATAAGGTAATTTTTTTATGTTAAGTTACTTATGCTTTACCTTAACTAACTATGAGAAACAATGATAATTTTTTAAAGTGAAATTATTTTTTCACAATGATAATTTTTTAAAGTGGAATTATTTTTTCACTAAATTACGTGGACTTTATATTAAGTAACTATTTTATAAAAAAGAATTTTAAAATTTTTGTAAAGTAAGGTAATTTCTCATTAAATTTCAAATAATTTATATTAACTAAACACTTTATAGAAAAATGATAAAATTACCATTATTGTAAAGTAAAATAATTTTTTTTAAGTTATATGCACTTTATGTTAAGAACTACTTTACAAAAAAATAATAAATTTTTTTCTTTTTTATGAAATGAAGAAATTTTTTCTATTAATCTAGTCACAAGGTGTTAAATATATTTTGCAGAAAAATGATAAGCTTATCATTTATCATTTTTCCATGAAGTGAATTGATTTTTTTTTATTGTGTTATACACAATTTATACCAAGTAATTATTTTATAAAAATTTTTTTCATTTCTTTGTAAAGTGAAGTAATTTTTCTATTAAGTTATAAATAATTTAAATTTAGCAATTAATTTATGAAAATGATAAAATTATCTTTTTTATAATATTAAATAATTTTTCATTAAGTAACTTATAATTATATCAAGTAACGACTTTATAGAAAAAAAATTAAGTTTTCATTTATTCTATAAAGAGAATAAATTTTTTTATTAAGTTACTAAAATATTATGTTAAGTTACATAAAAACTATAAATTTATTATTTTATTTATAAAGTGAAATATTTTATTTGTTAAGTTATAAACACTTTAAATAATAATTTTATAAAAAAATTATAAATTTTACATTTATTTTTAAAGTTAAGAAATGTTTTAAGTTTAATTACTTAAAAAGAAAAAGTTAAGAATTTTTTTTAAGTTAAATTACTTAAAAAGAGACTTATAGTATAACATTGTATTTTGTGACACTTTTTTTGACCTTTTTTTAAGTATTACCAATATGAAATAGTAACCTTTATAACAAATATTACACTATAATTTTTATGATGTTTATATTAAAGTTTCTAAATCCTAAGTTCAATAAAATTTTAAATTGTTATTTAATTTGGTTAAATAAAAGGAAAAAAAAAAGCTTATAACTTCAATGTTTAAAAATAAAAGTTGTTGCCATTTATATATATACATAATTTCATAGATTGATGTATGATTTAAATACTTATATCATATTTTATTTTATACACATTATTTTATTGTGTTTATAATTTTTTATTTTATTTATAAAAAAATAATTTCTATTTAATTATCACATATTTGGCATAATGCCGAGTTTATTTTATTTTATTATATATATATATAGACACAGACTAGAAAGGTGGAGGAAGTCTTCCATAGTAAGATAATCAATATGGCAATAGAAAGCTATTGGTTGTCAAGTCTCCTCCTATTTGTAGTTGGTTCATTGACTAGTGGTAGTAGCAGAGCTACTGCACCCATCTACGATAACATCCCACTTAATCGCAGCAGTTTCCCGGCAGGTTTTATTTTCGGGACAGCCTCATCAGCTTACCAGGTTAGTTTTCGAACAACATAAATAAACAGAGCCAATTAAGTAGATTTAATAATCTCTAATTTTTTGATCTCAGTATGAAGGTGCAGCAAATGAAGGTGGCAGAGAATCAAGTATATGGGATACGTACACTCATAAACATCCAGGTCTCTTTCTCTCTTTCTAAGTTAACTGCGCTTATTATTTTCCCAGTCAATTAAAATTAAAGCTATTGGGACTATCGCCGGGAAGGAGCTCCGACGGCAGTCCCTCTAGATCTGAAAGTTTCTTATTTGCATCACTCCCAAGAGAAAGAGATTATTGGTAGACCTCGAGAGTTGGAAATCTCATGTACCTTTATTTTTCTTATGAACCACTACTTTAGCTTATGCAGTGATCATGTGGGTCCTGTCCATGTGCTCTCACATGCATATAGCAATTAATCTTCTTATTGATATGTAACCATGACAGAGAGATTATTAAACATCGAATCCTCGTGAATGTTAGACATTAAAATTAAATTTATTCTTAAATTCTAATTCAATACTATTAGCTTAATGTTGTGGAATTAATAATGTGATAAGGAGTTTTGTTTGTTATTACTCTCGAATTAAGTGAATATTATGTATAAAAAAATGTATAGATTATTGTTGTTTGGAGACAAAACTAGCTTACCAAATTTTATTATTTATTAGTTTGGTACTACCCGTTAGCTCCCCTTATTATATGCAGCAGCTAGCACATTTAGATATAGGGAATCAAATACTGCCTCTCATCTATGTTATGCCAATTAATTACACATATACTATTACTTTATGAATATCACACTTTCTTCATTAGTGAAATTTTCATGGAAAATATGGTTTGTGGTTAAAATGACAGGTAAGATAAAGGATGGTAGCAATGGAGATGTGGCTGTTGATGAATATCATCGTTACAAGGTATAAATAACATTGAGAGGATAATAGAGAATACTGGAAATATTAAGTGTTTAGATAGTAATTTGCTGATAGTGTATGAGACAAATGCATTTTATTTTTATTGGGCTTGTATTCTATGATCACGATTTTATTGTATATTTAATTCATTACCAATATTTTAAAAATGTGTGACAGGAAGATGTTGGGATTATGAAAGAGATGGGCTTAGATGCTTACAGATTCTCAATTTCATGGTCCAGAGTATTACCAAGTAAGATAAATTTATATTACCAAGTAAGATAAATTTCATGCTTACAGAGTATTACCAAGTAAGAGTATTACCAAGTAAGATAAATTTACCAAGTAAGATAAATTTCATTCAAATCTGATTGTTCCTACTTATTTGCTAGCTGGGAGATCTAACATTTTTTTTTTCATTGAACTAAAAAATTTAAATTTTCAGAAGGGAAGCTAAGAGGAGGTGTGAACAAAGAAGGGGTCAAATACTACAACAACCTTATCAACGAGCTTTTAGCCAATGGTTATGATTCATACTCATCGTAATTTAATTTACTAACAAGCATATGATCACCTACAAGTAATTAACATATATATATATACATATATTCATGCAGGCATTCAACCTTTTGTAACTCTGTTCCACTGGGATCTTCCCCAAGCCTTGGAAGACGAGTATGGTGGTTTCCTTAGTCCTAGGATTGTGTAAGTTTGCGTATCACCACATGCTCTGTCATGAAAATGAATCAATTACAAAATATAAATAAAAAATAAAAATGTTATGGTTGTATTTATAGGAATGATTTTCGAGATTATGTGGAAATATGTTTTAAGAATTTTGGAGATCGAGTAAAGTACTGGATCACCTTAAACGAGCCATGGAGCTACAGCGCTGATGGTTATGCCTATGGAAATTTAGCACCAGGTCGATGTTCAGATTGGCAGCAACGGAATTGTACAGGTGGGAATTCAGCAACAGAACCTTATATAGTAACGCATCACCAGCTTCTTGCTCATGCTGCTACAGTAAAATTATACAAGTCACATTATCAGGTTCAGCTAATGATTAAATCCCTTATGCTCTATATATTATTTACTAAACTATGATAATTAGTATTGTAAAAGGAATGTTTAAATAACTGCGCATTTAAACCTAAAATGATTTTGAAATTACAAATGTCGTGTTGATTATCGGCTGAGGAGTGGACGACATTTTGTGATGAAGTAATTGTTAATACGGTGCAGCCTACGCAGAAGGGAATTATAGGGATTACACTGGAGGCTCCATGGTATGTGCCCGTTTCAATTGACAAGCAGGACCATGATGCTGCAAAACGAGCCTTCGATTTTATGGTAGGATGGTACGTTGGAATAACTTCTACGATGGAAGTCTAATTACCCAAACATATAGCTTTTATGAAGGCTTGTGATCTACAAGATTTTAATAATTTTATCTGTATTGTTTTATTTGGCTGAAATTAAACAAGTCGGGTCCCCACAATTTAAACCAAAATCCATCAACTACCTATCCGCATCCAAAAGAATATTAGTTATCAATTACTCAAAAATTAATCAGGTAATGATCTTTTGGTGCCTCTTTTTTTTGCAGGTTTATGGACCCAGTGATAAACGGAGAGTACCCATACTCACTAAGATCTCTTGTTGGTGACCGATTGCCCAAATTCTCAAAGGAGCAATCCAAAATGCTTAAAGGCTCAATTGATTTTCTTGGGTTGAACTATTACACTGCCAATTATGCAGCCCATGTCCCCTTTTCTAATGCTGTTAATGTTAGCTTCGTAACAGACTCTCGTGTCAAACTTTCCAGTAACCACCGATTCTATACTCCAAGCCTACAATTAAGATTTTATTCTATTTTTTTTCCCAATTTTATGACTCAAAATTAACAATTTTTTTTTTTAAAAAAAAATTATTTGCAGCGGAACGTAATGGAATTCCAATTGGTCCTAAGGTCTGCATCCATAAATCCTGTGTATTCTACTTGATAGAAGTATAGATATCTATACACATTGTTTTTCTGAAAATGACAAGATTGCAGGCAGGTTCAGATTGGATCTTTGTTTATCCAAGAGGAATTCGGGATGTTTTGCTCTACGTGAAAAAGAAGTACAATAATCCACTTATTTACATCACTGAGAATGGTAAGTATCTTATACACATAGTTTGAATATAATTAATATCGACCATATGGAATCCATTACACTGATGGTTTTGACATTATATATTTATTAGGTGTTGATGAGGTTAATAATGGCACACTAAAATTGGAGGAACAACTGGTTGACAATATGAGGATCGATTACTTCCGTCGCCATTTTTCTTTTATTCGAAGAGCAATCAAGTAATTAACTGCTTGCTTTAATATATTAGTACCCCTTTCTTCCTATTTTTGTTAATATCATGTAGGTTATAGGGGTTTGGTTGGCGAAATCTCAAGAAAAAGTAGCTCCGGAATGTTGAATTTCAGTGTTTGATTTGTCTAGTAAAAATAGCATATCTAAAAAAGCTACATTTCTAGACATACGAGTTCTACCCTTATTTTCCTATCTATATGAGAAAATAGAGAAAATACTTTCCCATCTATAATACTTTCTTATAAGTAATGAGAAAATACTTTCTCATTGCTATTAAAAATTATATAATTATATATTGATAAATATACCCTTAACATAATATATAAATATATATAACCTTATATTTTTTTTTCTTACTAAACTAAAACTTTTATATTTGTTTAAGATAATTCTAATCAAAATCAATAATATAGATTATCATTCAATTTTAATTAAAATAATTATTAAACTACAAAAATTATAGTCTCTTATTAATTTATTGAGTAATTAAATTATTTTTAGATTTTCTTAAATCTTTATCATCATAGACTATTTATTTTGAATTATTAATATGGTATAATTATTAAGTAATTTTTTAAGATAAGAGAATAATTATTTAGTATTGTTAAATAATATTTATTAATTATATATAATATATTATTATATTGTGTATTAATTTTAATTATAAATTATATTTTTAATAATAGTATATTTATTATATATTATTCATTATATTTCATGAATTGATCACTATGATAAATTTTACTGTATAAGATTTTTTTGCATTGATTATTAATTAAATAAAAACATATAATTGCATTGAGGGTGTGATAGTAATTTGGGTTAATTTTTTTGAATTATTCTATGTATAAATTAAAAATATTAATTTTGAATTTCTGAAAAAATTTTATATCAGACCAAACGCAAGAATTTTACATTCCTAAAATCAATTACTCATAAATTTACTTTTTTAGGAAAGTAATTCTAAATACTAATGTTAAATTCTGGTAACCAAATCATTGAGTCACTTTTTTTATTAATTAGCTAGTTCATCATATTATGAAAAGAAAAAAAAATCATAAATAAATATATGAAGAAGTTTTATTATTTCGTGATTTGGCAGGGATGGTGTTAACGTGAAGGGACACTTTGCATGGTCATTGCTGGATAATTTTGAATGGAATGCAGGTTATACCGTGCGCTTTGGCTTTAATTACGTGGATTATAAAGATGGATTGAAAAGATATCCTAAACTTTCAGCTCGATGGTTCAAGAAATTCCTCCAGAAATAAGCGTCATGTATCATCTGGAGGCTAATTATCTTTCGTTGGAAGCTGGAGGATGATAAATAAAGTGTAGCTCTTAATTAATGGAGCTGGTGCATTATGGGACCATTTCTTCCTTCTCTTAGCATGTAATGTTACGTTTTCAAAACACATGGCGTATCTGCGTAGTTATAACATACAACTATAATAATACTACGTCCCGCATCCCTTAACCGGAGCCATTTGGCTGCATGTTTCATTTTTGGGACAGCATCATCAGGTTAGCAGGTGAGTGGGCCATCCTTTCCTTTGGATTTATATTTATTCTAATTTTGATGCCACTGCAAAGTCAGAAGAAGACTTGAGTTCATTTCATTAGCCCAACTGCTGTATGAAAACTGACAATATGTTGCCTAAATGATTAATTTAATGTCTGATTTATTCCTTTTTAATGCGGAAGACAAATTGGATTAGAAGACATTTTATTTAGGCGATCAGGTGAGCAGATCCCATAGGATCGTCCAGCTTGATTATTTCGACAGTGACTAATTAATGTCTATGTTTACCCTACGTTGGGAAATTGTTTAGAGAGAAGAAAATAAATTTTTGTTTTTTTCTTTTTATATTTAGATAAAAAAGAGATGAGTAAAAATAAATTTTTTTTTTCTTTTTTAATAAAAATATCAAGAGTAAAATGTAAATTCATCATCATTATATTTTCTCTTTATTTTAGAGAGAAAATAATCCATTTGTATTTTCTTTCTTTTTCAAACAGAGAAAAATTAATCCCTCTCTTATTTTTCACTCTTATTTTATTTCCTCTTGATTTTCCACCATGGTGTCAGACCTTGATCTTACTACCATTCAGAATGCGGCAATGAGTGTCGGTCTCTATATTTAGGGTGGTGTAGGACTAAATGATACATGACAAAACTTAATTATTTATATCTTGATTTCTCATATATTAAAGATGTTCATTTTAATTTTATAGCCCATATTTATTGATTAAATAAATGATTTTTAATATTTTTATACTTTCAAAGGAACAATATCTCTAAATCATCTTAAAATATAACTTTTTTAATTTAAGGGTTGCGATAATATTGAATATATTTAAACTTAATCTTAAATATTATTTCTTATTTATTTATTTTACCTCTTTAATGAATGAATTATTAGATTTTTGCTTTGATTTTTGTGTGAATATAAATTTATATGAAACCGAATAAATTATTAGATTTTAGCTTTAACTTTGCATAAATATAAATTTATATGAAACCATACTTATATGTTTTTATCATATTTTTTTATTATTATTATATCTTTTTATCTTATTTTATTATTATAATTTTATTAAATCAAATAAATTTAGTTTTACCGTAATCAGTTTCGAAAAAATCATCCAAATCTCCTTATTTCAATCAAAGAAAAATGAATTATATGCTCTCTCAAAAATAGCAAACTACAATCAGTGATGGATGTGGATCTCCCAATTTTATGCTGACCACATAATTTTCATTGCTTTTTGATGTACTATTAATAATGCGTTAGCACGTGATGCGCCTTATGTCAATGTTTTTAGAATTGAATGAATCCATCAATTTGATTTAATTAATTTAAAAATAAATAAAAAATTTAAGAAATATTATTAAAATAACTTTTAAAAATAAAAAAATAAATATATTTATAATAATTAAAAATAAAAGATAATATTAAAATCGATCCAAAATTAACTAAATATGTGACGACGATAAACTTAATATTTAAAATAATAATTTAAATATAATTTGATCAAGTAAAAGATAAGCGGAAATGATCTTCTTTATAATGATTATTTAACATATTTTATTTTTCATTTTGAATATTTAGAAATAATTATATAGATATTTGAGATCTCATTATATTTTAATTATGTGGATCAATCATAGATTATTTGCATGGTTTCATATTTTAAAATCCAATGTGGTATAAATAATTTATGCCTAAACATAATAATTATATACATTATCTTATTTTTCTATTATGAACATTTAAAAATAATTATATAGGTGTCTAGGATCCCGTTATATCATAATTATAACAATTAGCAACATATTATTGACGTAACTCTATATTTTTAAAACCAGTGCGATATAAATTTTGATAGAAAAGTGTATAATTTATATCTAAAAATATTATTTATGCATTATTTCATTTTTTCATTTGAGCATTTAGAAATAATAATGTAGGTGTCTGAAATCTCATTGTATCCTAATTCGGGCAATCAATAATAGATTATTAACTTGACTCAATATTTTTAAAATTAGTACGGTATAAATTTTGATTAAAAAATATATAGTTTATGACTAAAAATAGTGATTATATGTATTATTTTATTTTTGCTATTATAAGCATTAAGAAATAATTATATAGCTTTGAGTGATGATATTAACATATGATTGGCTCATAAGTTTTGAGTAATACTGTGAAGAACGAAAAGATCTGATTTTTTTAATTTTTTTTTTAATCAGTATGCCTAAACCAATTGGCAGATTTATCCATCTTTTTAATAGACTAAAAATTATTTTAGTATTCAAATACTAAGATTTTTTTTCATGATAATTAATTACAAGCTATATTTACTTCACCTGTTATTAATTTCTTTTTTCCAAAAAAAATTAAGGTTATAGAATTTTATTATAAAAAAAAATCATATTAAAAAAGAAAAATGTTGTGGCATATTGTTTGTTTTCGTAAAAACCATTAAGGTATTAAAAATTTAAGAAGTTTGCATAAAATAAAAAACATTTAAATGCATACAAGTGTTTTAAAAAATGTGAATCATCTTTTTGAGTACAAAAATAAAAAAGAACTATTAAAATAAAAATTAATTAATTTAATTTATGTGGTGATTATTGATGCATGTTGGATAAGTTTTTTTCAATTATTTAGTTATGCTTTGTTTCATATAACAATTGTTTTATTTTAATGAAGAAAAAAAAAAAAGGAATTGTCTGACATGCATCTAATAATCATGCATATTTTGCACTAATTTTTTTAATTTTCAATATTTTTTATTTTAAGCTCAAAAGTTGTTATTATATATATATATATATATATATATATATATTATTTTAAATAAATTTTTAAAATTTAAATAATCAAATTATTTTTCAACAAAACACACGATATACCACAAAATATTTTCTTATTTAATATAATATATTATATAGTAATTTTTTAACGTAAACTTTTTTATTTTACAAAAAACTAATAATTGGTGAAAAAATTTACAATAATTAAACAATAATTAAATCTATCATATATAGATTGTGACTAATAATGAATTAGTTCCATTTTCTTTTATATATTTGACATGAGGAATTTTGTTTTATACTCTTTGAATTTAGTAGATATGATGTAAAAAATAAAGAAGTATATATTCCTATTTTTTGCGTTGGCTTCGACCAAAAAAATTGTTTGCATCGGCCGATGGTCAAGCACGTGCAACTAAACGACCACATTGGAAATGTTCAAAAGTTCACTAAATAGGACACTTTTCTAGGCTATCATGAAGTACTAATAAAAAATAAAATAAAAATTTTTAATAAATTTATTTTTAAATTTATATTATTTCTTTAAAATTATTTTTAACAATATTTATACATATCATTATACTCTTTTTTAACTCATTTCTCTATATATTTGTTGTAATTGAATGAACAAACAAAATTATTACTCTATAAAAATATCATTACGTCAAAATGAAATTATATTTTTAAGATTTAGGAATTTAAAGATTTTAAAATTTAAAAAAAATTATATTTTTGTCAAAATATATCTGAGTTTATTCCCTTAAATGCATTTTTTTATCGTATAATTCTACTCGTTCATCCAACTAAAGAAAATATTGAAAGAAATGAGTTAAACAAAAGTATAATAGTTTGTAAAAATACTACTAAAATATCATTATGTAATGATATACAATGATGTACAAAAACACTACTAAGATATCGTTGTGTAATGGTGTATAATAGTGTGTAAAATTATTGTCAAGTATTGTTTCACAAAAAGTGAATCTGTATTTTTAAGATTTAAAAATTTTAAAATTTTAAAATTTAGAAAAAATTGTGTTTTTATCAAAATACATCTAAATTTATTCTCTTAAATGCATTTTTTAATCGCATAATTTTGTTTGTTCATCTAACTATAACGTATATAGAGAGAAACGAGTTAAAAATGAATATAATAGTGTGCAAAAGTATTGTAAAAAGTAATGTTAATGAAATAATATAAATTTAAAGATAAATTTGATGAAATAATTTATTTTATTCTTGATTTTCACTTAAATATAAGTTTAAAAGTGTATTTAATACTGTAATTCTTTTCTACGAAAACAACAAAAAAAATGTCTCTTACAAAAATGAACAATAGTACTGATCAAAATAAAAAAAAAAAAAAAAAAAGAAGCGATGGACCCCTTAGCTCCTCATTATATGCAGCAGCAAGCACGTGGGGCTTTGATAGGGCTACTTGCTAGTTATCTAAGCCCTGGATAATGAAATACTAAACCCGCCAATTGCCATTTTGATTATAGTTTATTTCTGCTTTTGTCGTTACTGTATGTTATTGTCGTTTAGTACATAGTTTACATTTGATTGGGATGGTGTAGGCGTAGCTCCAAATTGTGCTCATGTAATGCATTATGGGTATATTTTAATCTTCATTAGTGAAATTGTCATGAAAAGTTATTGTTTGTGGTTAAAATGACAGGTAAGATAAAGGATGGTAGCAATGGAGAGGTGGCTACTGATGAATATCATCGTTACAAGGTAATGTCTAATATAACATCGAGGGGAAAATAGAGAGTAATTTGCTGTAAATTTATATTTACAATTACCAATATTCTAAATGTGTCCCAGGAAGATGTTGGGATTATGAAAGAGATGGGCTTAGATGCTTACAGATTGTCAATCTCATGGTCTAGAATATTACCAAGTAACATACATTTCAAATCCAAATGTTACTCTGCTTATTTGCCTATTCTATCATTTTATTTATTTTTTTAATTAAAAAATAAATAATATTTCAGAAGGGAAGTTGAGAAGAGGTGTGAATATACAAGGAATAAAATACTACAACAACCTCATCGATGAGCTTTTAGCCAACGGTTACGATTCAAACTCATCATCAAATTTTGTTTAATTTACTTACAGGCATATGATCGTATATCTGCAACTAACAACATTCAATTTCTTCACTCTGCTATACTAATACGCATGCAGGCATTCAACCCTTTGTAACTCTCTTCCACTTTGATCTTCCCCAAGCCTTGGAAGACGAGTATGGTGGTTTCCTTAGTCCTAAAATCGTGTAAGTTGACCAATTCGATCATATAGGGATGATTTTCGAGATTATGCGGAGATATGTTTCAAAAATTTTGGAGACAGAGTGAAACATTGGATGGCGTTAAACGAACCATGGAGTTGCAGCGCGGATGGTTATGCCTATGCAATTTTAGCACCAGGTCGATGTTCAGATTGGCAGCAACTGAATTGTACAGGTGGGAATTCAGCAACTGAACCTTACATTGTAACGCATAACCAACTTCTTGCTCATGCTGCTGCAGTAAAACTGTACAGGTCACATTATCAGGTTCATCCCTGCGCTATTATTTACAAGACTAGATGGAAAATATGATTATTATGAATTTATAAATATTATGTTGCCTTAGGATATATATTTTGTCATGGAATGGAATAATTATTATGGTACAGGCAACTGAGAAGGGCACGATAGGGGTTGCATTGGTGGCGCTGTGGTTTGTGCCCTTCTCAAATTCAAAGCAGGACCAAAATGCTGCAAAACGAGCCCGTGATTTTGTCCTTGGATGGTACGTATCAATGCAATTTCATTTTTTTTAAAAAAATAATGGATAGCTGGGCACAATGCCGTTGGATTGTTATACTGTGCACCCACGATACTTGGCAGTTCAGGCGCGCATAAGCACATATGGATAATAAGCATCTGTTACTCACGTGATATTTAAAAACGCGCACAAATCTTTTTTCTTTTTTTTTTTTACTTTCTTCTTCTGTCTTTTTGATATTTTATCCTTCTTTTTCTTTTATTATTTTAGTTACAATAAATTAATCAAATATTTAGAAATTAGGATATAGATTTTCTGTTATTACTTACTTTGAACTAAACAAATTTTAAAAAGTTTCATTTTATATATAAATTAAATAAGTTATATTCTTATTCCTGAAAAAGAAACATAAATACACTAAAATTATTATATTAGTTTTGAGCTGTATATTCATAAATTTTAATATTTAGATTTTTTAGTATATAGAGGTTCATTAGTCAAATACTACAAGCATATTAATTAAAACATGATTTATTTGTTACCAACTATAAGGTTATTATTTTTGTTTGATATCAATTAGTAGCCGATTTTATGAGTGAATCAAAATTGGAATGAAATATAAAAAATGTACAAAGATATTTATAACAAACCTGTTTATTTTTCATATATATTTCTATTTCATATATATTAATTAGTTAACACATATAAGTTCATTATTTTTAAAAACTCTATATAAGATCATTCATGAAATAACACATATTTACAGTTAAATCATGCAAGTTCATAATTTATACATTGCAAGTTTATCATTTTTAATACTCAGGTTCATTAACCTGTATACGTTCATTACTAAAAAATTATAGTTTTATTAGTTAAATTATAAAAGTTTATTAGTTATCCATTATAGGTTCATAACTTTTAATGCTCAGGTTTATTAATAAACATACAAGTTATAGCAAAATGAACTTGTATAAGTAAACTAACGAACAAAAAATATATAACTTATGAACATTATATTAAATTATGATTAAACTCTACTTTATAACAAATGAACCTATGAGTTTGAACTAATAAACCTATATACATAAACTAATGAACATACATCTTGATGACATATAATTAAATATTTTGATATTATTTTTATAATATTAAAATTGATAAACACTATAAAATTTATATATTAAATATAAAATATATTATAATTAATGATAAATAATTGTATTATTTTATTTTTAATAGAAGATTGTAATAAAATTATAATTTTTATTATTATATTATTTTATGTGAAAATAAAAATAAAAAAAAGTTTATTTTTCTAAATAAATAATAATAATGTCATTGTAATTAAAAAATATTAAAAAAGAGATGATACATCTGAAAAGCAAACAATAAAAAAGAGATACACTGTATATAAGTGTGTTGTACATAAATGTGCCACACGTATTTTAAATTCTAAATTCTGCGTGATTTGGAGTCAACAATATAATTTGTTGCCATTTGTGTGGGACAAAACAATACATAGGAGAACTAGACAATGGACGAAGTAGGAGATTGGCCAATATCATTTCCAACCATCTTGTTTAAAACAAGAATTTCCAATAAGATTATGCCACTTGAATGTTTGTGAAGTTCTTAAGTTTGACCCTCTTTTCACTTTGTGTCGAGTTAATAATTTTCATATGTGTAGAGGAAAACACTTTATTAATTATTAATTATGCCTCTTTTCCTGTTAACCATATATTGATGTATGTGGCTTATACACTAAAAAAAAACTCCCTCCCGTTTTAGGCATTTTAATAGTGATCTTTTGCATAATAAAAAATATCTTTAAAAATTTTTAAATATAAAAAGTGAAAAAATTAGCACACCTCCAATAAATTATTGAATAAATATTAATACTCAATAAAATTAAATGGTTGTTATAGAATAAAAAAGAAAAACTTTTTAATAAAAATAATAGATATCAATTAATATCTTGTATAGAAAATTAAAATATTTTAATTATAACTAGAATAAAGAATGAAGTTTTGCTCTCTCATTGTAGAGAGTTAAACTAAATTCCTATTCTAAAATAAAAAAAAAATATAGTATATTAGAGATTATTTTTTTAAATTGACTTTTTAAAACTATTATCCTACTAATTATGCAGCCGACTTCCCTCTTTCTAGTGCTGTTAATGCTAGCTACATAACATATTCTCGTACTAAATTTTCCAGTAACCACCTACAATTCCGATTTTTCTTTTTTCTGATTTTATTACTCAACATTGACAATCTTATCAACATTTTTTTTATTTAATTTGCAGCTGAGCGTAATGGAATTTCAATCGGTCCAAAGGTAAAATCCAGGGTATTTCTACTTGATAGAAGTCACATCTATAATTTAACTTCTTTTACTGAAAATGAAAATACTTTAGGCAGGTTCAGATTGGCTCTATGTTTATCCAAAAGGATTTCGAGATTTGTTGGTCTACACGAGAAAGAAGTACAATAATCCGCTTATTTACATCACTGAGAATGGTAAGTAATTGTACGTATCGTTTGTATATAATTATATTGACCGTACTGGCAAATGCAAACCTGGTAATAACCCTTTTTATTATACATTTATTAGGTGTTAATGAGGTTAATAATGTCACACTAACGCTGGAGGAACAACTGGCTGACAATATTGAGGATCGATTATTACTATTGCCATCTTTCTTTTCTTCGAAGAGCAATCAAGTAAATAATTGCTTACTTGAATATATTATTCTCTTTTTCTTTCTATTTCTTTTAATGTATTATAAATTTATATAAAATTTAGAGAAATTATGACACACATATTTGATTACTGAATTATTAGCTTAATGATTTAGTCTTTTTTTTTTCTTTGCCTATATAGTTTTTTTTAAAGGTAATTAATCACATATCATTAATAATATAATTTCATGATTTGGTTGGCAGGGATGGTGTTGATGTGAAGGGACATTTTGCGTGGTCATTGCTGGATAACTTTGAATGGACGACAGGCTACACCGTGCGCTTGGCATTAATTACGTCGATTATAAAAACGAATTAAAGAGATATCCTAAACTTTCAGCTTAATGGTTCAAGAAATTCCTTGAGAAATAGGAACCATTTATGTATTATTACGAGGCTAATTATCTCTTCGAGTGGAAACTAGAGTATAATATATGTACTCTTAATTATCGAGTGTGTATTGTGGCAATTCAGTAGCATTTTCTTTTTAGAATTATAAAGATATTTTCATTTATAATTAATTATACACTGCTAATATCTGCACATTAATACAGTTCTAAAATCATGACTTTATTTTCGCATGAATCTTCTTCAATAACACATAAAATCATGATCAATTTGCATTTTATTAATTATGAAGATAACTTTACATATTTATTAATTATAAAGATCCAATCAAATATATGTTATTGTGTGATACGAACTGAAATTCATATAATATATCAAAATATATTTAAAAGATGATACTCAATAATATAACATAAAAAAAAAGATACAATAAAAAATTTTACAAAATAAAATAACAAGTAATACATTTTCAAAACATTGCATAGCAGCAGTATGGATTTAACATATAGCTATAATGATACTACTGCCTTCCTCAGCCGGAGCAATCTTCCTTTACCTTTCCTTTTTGGGACAACTTCATCAGCTCAAAATATTTCGATATGCCATAAATAAATACTACAAATGCACATAGCTTTAGCAGTTGAGCTCGTCAGGATTATTGCTATCCAACTCTCCCTCCACATATCTAAGGAGAGCCTACCAAATAACTGCAACTACAAATTAAAATGGTCCTTTTCAATATTGGACTGTAAAATAAATTCATTAATTAAATTTAATTTTCCTTTTAATGTTACACAAGTGAATTGTAGTTTATATGCTTCAGAAGCCCCTACTTTAACTATTACATTTAAGTTCTTTTCGGAACACAACTGTAATAGGAAAATTTTTATATGATTTTAATATGAAATTTATATCATATTAAGATTTTATATATTAATTGATTGTGAGAAAAATTTATCTTTCTATTTGAAAAAGTAATTATTTTTAATATAGTAAAATCTTTTTCTAATATAAAATTCTTGTTGTATCACAATCTTCGATTGCTAATCTAATCCAATCCCAAAACTACATTATGGGAGAAGATAAATGATAAAATCACGAATTATCAGCTGTATGTAGTCCATCACTATATATATATATATATGAGTACGACAGTAGAGAGCTTGACAAGTGCAGTATTAGATATCAAACCGAAAATGGCGATACAAAGCTCTATGTTGTCAAGCCTCCTCCTATTTGTTCTAATTAGCTCAGTGAGTAGTATAGCAACTACACCAAACTATGGCACCGAATCGTTTCATCGCAACAGATTCCCGGAATATTTTATTTTTGGGACAGCCTCAGCATCTTAACAGGTCAGGATTTGGCCGTTTTAGAAATTATGATCAGTAGTATAGGTTTGGTTTTTCTTCAGATTTTTCTAATACCATATATATGCTCAGTATGAAGGGGCAGTAAATGAGGGTGGAAGAACACCAAGCATATGGGACACTGTCACTTATAAATATCCAGGTCTCTCTCTCTCTCTTTTTGACTATATATGATGTAATGTCATGTTTATACTTACCTAGAGCCATGAAAGATGTAGTGTGGCTAAAAGGGCAATATGGCCTCCTAAAAATTTTGGGGAAAACAGAGTTCTATGATAATAATCAATTATCATTTCATGTATGCCATGTTCAAAGTTCAAACACTGAATCATAACCCAATTTTAACCAATATACGTTAAATAACCGACAGGTTTTAATATAAACTTTCCTCTTAAAAAATTACTCATGAACTCATGAAGAGAGCAGAGACAAAACCAACGTACCAAATTTGATTAGAATCGATGGACCCCTTCGCTTCTATTTATTATATACAGCAGCTTGCTAGTTAGCTCGTCCATAGGGAATCAAACATTAACTAAAGCCATCAGTTACCATTTAATTATAATTTATAAAGGCTATTCTTTCTTCTGTTCTGCTTTTGTATTTTAATTAGCTTTCTCTTTGGGTGGTGTAGGTCTAGCTCCTAATCTATATTATATATGATAATTGATTAATTATATAAATACTCATATGATATATTATGCATGAATAGCACACTTTTGAGTATGAGTGAATTTTTCTTTAGAAATATTGTTGGTGGTCAAATTACAGGTAGATGTGGCTGAAGATCAATATCATCGTTATAAGGCACAAAAATTGAGACGAAAATATAGAATATCTATAGAGTTTTTGGACTCTAATTTAATGCAGGATCTTGGAAATTAACAGAAAAGTGCTTACTTTTTAGAGACTAATTTGTCACACTTCTATTAACCGATTAGCAGTTATAAATATATGTCACAGGAAGATGCTAAAATTATGAAAGAGATGGGTTTTCATGCTTACAGATTCTCAATCTCATGGTCCAGAATAATACCGAGTAAGATGGGATCAAATCCAAATTTGCTATTATCTTTCTGTCTAAAAAAAAAAAAAAAGAAAATTTCTATTATCAGTTGCACCTCTATGTTATTGTTGCTATCGTCATCAACTGTGAGACCTAATTAGCAATTTTATGCAATTTCAGACGGGAAGCTAAGTGGAGGTGTGAATAAGGAAGGAATAAATTACTACAACAACCTCATCAATGAGCTTTTAGCTAACGGTAATTATTCAAACTTATCATCATCATTTAGTTTAATTTACTATGATCATGTGCAATTAATCAACAAAATTCATGTTATGTCATAATATGCATGCAGGCCTTCAACCCTATGTAACAATCTTCCACTGGGATCTTCCCCAAGCCTTGGAAGACGAGTATGATGGTTTCCTTAGTCCTAAGATCTTGTAAGTGTGCAGGATCATATATACCAAGGAAAATCATTCGACTATAAATATAAAAAATAAAATAAGATACTCTGATTGTATTTATATGCAGGGATGATTTCGAAGATTATGTGGAAATATTGTTTAAGAATTTTGGAGATAAGAGTAAAGCATTGGATCACATTAAACGAGCCAGCCAGCTTCACAATCAGTGGTTATGCCAAGGGAGCAGCACCACCAGGTCGACGTGCAGATTGGCAGCAACTGAATTGTACAAGTGGGAATTCAGCAACAGAACCTTACATTGTAACGCATAACCAGGTTCTTGCTCATGCTGCTGTAGTGAAATTGCATAAGTCACATTATCAGGTTCAGCTTACAGTTAAATCCCTTTGCACTAATTGTATAATTAAACTAATTACTATATATATATATAAATTTAATGTCAGGTATATGAATATGATGGAATTACTTATTACCTTGTAGGCAACCCATAAAGGCGTGATAGGATTTACACGGGCGACATTTTTTTATGTGCCGTTCTCACATGCCGACCATGACCAAGAGGCTGCAGAACGATCCTTGGATTTTACGCCTGGATGGTGTCTGTTATAACCAAGTTTAATTTTAACAGGAGTTATTTTTAACCTTTTGAGGTTTTTTTTTTTTTTTTCAGGTTTACGGACCCAGTGACATATGGAGCTTAACCACTCTAAGCTAAGATCTCTTGTTAGTGACCGATTACCCAAATTCTCAGATGAGCAATCCAAAATGCTTAAAGGCTCAATTGATTTTGTTGGGTTGAACTATTATACTACCAATTATGCAGCCCATGTCCCCTTTTCTAGTGCTGTTAATGCTAGCAATTTAACAGATTCTCATGCAAAACATTCAGGTAACCACAAATTCTATATTACACAGCCTACAATTAAAATTTTTTACGGTTATTTTTTTTTCCAAATTTATGACTCAACATTAACAATCTTATGATTTTTTTTTTTTGGCGGTCTAGCGTAATTCCAATCGGTCCTAAGGCGTGTATCAATCAATTTCTATTAAACAAATTCCTGCATTATTCTACTTAATATTTCAACTTCTTAAAATATGGCAGGCAGGATCAGATTGGCTCCACATTTATCCAAAAGGGATTCGAGATCTTTTGCTCTACGTGAGAAATAATTACAAGGATCCAGTTATTTACATCGCTGAGAATGGTAAATAACTTTTATATATATATATATGGACCTTACTAGGAAATGCCTATTCTGCTTGTTAAATAGTCCATCTGAGTTGCATTTTATTAGATGTTGATGAGGTTAATAATGGCACACTAGCGCTGGAGGAACAACTGGTTGACACTATCAGTATCCATGAGTACCATCACCATCTCTCTTACTTTCGAAAAGCAATGAAGTATAATTACTGCAATATACTACGTTCTCTTTTCTTTTTATTTCTTTTATCATTATTAGAAAACATGCATTTGATCACTGATTTAATTGATAGCTTTGGTTCATAGAAATATCAAAAAGAATAATCATGTACCTCTACATATATAAAGAAGTTGATTTCATTATTTGGTAGGTTGGGTGCCAAGGTGAATGGGTACTTTGCGTGGTCATTGCTGGATAATTTTGAATGGAGTGCTGGTTATACTGTGCGCTTTGGTATCCATTATGTGGATTATAAAGATGGATTGAAAAGATATCCTAAACTTTCAGCTCGATGGTTCAAGAAGTTGCTCATGAAATCATCATGAAAAGCTCATTTCGGCCAAATTTCTACAAACTCTTATAATTATCTCTCAATGAGAACTTAAGTATAGTTAGTCTTTGCATAGGTTTCGATCAAATAATCTAGAATTTGTTTTGTTGGATTTTGGATTCAGATTTACTTATAAAGGGTGTGAGTTTATTGCTAGCTAATTACCCGCACTTTGCTCCCGGAGGTAGACTGAATCCACATTATCATTGTGCATTTTAAAAAAGCATCATACTAAGTCGAATATAATTTTTTCAGCTCATATTTTAAAAACCAAAAACAATGTTATTGATTTTAAATAGTAAACTTTAATAATTCAATGGATCACAAATTAACGATTCTTTTTTTAAAAACAATATTATTAATTTGGCTAACTCATAAGGACAGTGTGACGGTAGACTTATTTATTATTTTAAAAAAATTCAATTCCGCTAAATCAATAGCATCATTTTATTAATTACAGGGCGCCTGGGCGCCTCAAAGTGTTTGAATCAAATAAAATAGCAAGCGTAGGCTTGACTGTTATGGACATAATAAAATAAGGTCGAAATATAGGAGATATAGTATAAAATAAAAATACCATGATCATATCAAGGCTTTTTTTTTTTTTAACAATTTCAAGCTACTTTTCTAATGCATTTTCTTGGGTGCCTTTTCATTTTTTTTTTTTTTTAAAAAGCCCCTGCAATACCAATGCCTTTTGAAGCTAAAAAAAATCAACTTGAAAATGATTTTATTCAGTTAGTTATTCTTATATATATATATATATATATATATATATATTTAAAATTTAGCATTTCTTAAATAAATATACTTTATAATAATTAATTATCAAGGTTTCCTATAATAAAATATAAAATAATATAAGTAGTGATACAACTTAATTATAATATAAAATGAAATGGATGTACTATAATCATACTTATAATTACTAATTAATTATACTGTAAACCCAAACTGTTATACTATTTTCTCTCCAATTGATATTAATTCCTTTTCTATTGCAGAAAATAACAACACAAACATTTAATAGAAACATCAGGGATAAAAGTTATTACGTCTGAAGTATTATAATCATGATTTCTAATTTGTTTTACCAAGTTATGTAATCCTCTTTGTAGTAATCTATGAATTTGTCTTCTTTGTACGATCTTCCAAAAATTAGATTCTGTCCTCACTGTATTCTATTCCTACGATCAAAATGAAAAGATCGAATGCACATGACTTCCAAGACAACTTAACATGCCATGTTATGGTCAGTCGTTGTCATATATAAGCAACCCATGGGGTCAAGACTATGAAAAATATATATTACGTTTAGAGACCTTAATGCCCTCTCTAACCTTCCAACACATCTTCTGGACCTTAATGTCCTCTCTAACCTTCCAACACATCTTCTGGACCTTAATGTCCTTACTCTTGTTTGTTATCTTCTGGACCTTAATGTCCTTACTCTTGTTTGTTTTTCTCGCGTCTCTCTAATAAATTTTATTCTTTATTTCCATCTTCTAAGTTTTCCCTTCAAAACAAATTTCATTATTCAAGTAAATGCAATTTATTTTGTTAACATAAGGATTTCAATTCCAAGACGATGAATTAGGCTTGACTTAACAAAATGCAGAGACACATAATAGAGACTGAAATGGGCGAGCCACCACTAAATTGGCACCATCGTTTCATTGTATAGCTTGTCCACTGTTAGAAGGACTTAGCGCAAACCGAAACCGAAACCAAGAGAATCTCTATGTAGCATAGGATTCCAAAATCGGGCCGTTTTTGAAGTTACCAGAAAACTACAGGTTGTCGTGGGGTGGACATCATCGGCCTTTTTTGGCGAGGAAGAGAAGGGACAGGTCTAAATGCCTGTGTGCCATTGCTCGCTGTTGCTAATTTTGGCTTGAATAAAGAGTAGGAGCCAAACTAATTGAATTGAAGCTGAAGCTTTAGCAGCACTAACATAGTACAACCCAACCACAGCATCATATGGAAACCTTTAGAGAGTAAAATGACATGGAAAGATTGTCAAGCCTTCCAGAACAATGAATTCTTTAGCAGCAGCAGCTAAAACAGTTGGTTCAAAATCAGATATTTCGTCCGCCTCACAGCTAATCTGACTTGCAATCATCTAAAAGAAAAGAAAAGAAATATAGCAAATCACAGTCAAAGACAATATCCAAAATCAATGCATATCCAAACCCAAACATTCTCCACATTAGTTCCCTCACAAAAAGAGAAAGAAGACAATGAAACAAAAGAGAAGGAATTATTAGTTTTGATCGTTACCAACCTCTAGCAGAAGCGAGTGATCCTTTGATTCATCGGTAGATTTCTTCCCATCAGTTTGATTTTCACTTCCAACAGGACAATTTTCAGCAACCACTTTATTGAGCTCTGCCTCCAAAAAGCAATTTGTTAAATAAAGAATACCACCAAACAATATTGAGACATTGACAAAGATAAAACCTACAGTATAAGATATTTACTTAATATTTAAAATGGGTTCAGCTCGAGTGGTGTTCAGTTATTCTATTTCAATAGTTCAGAACATGCTTAATATGTACAACAAATTCACAATTTTAAGAAAGAAAATGCTATACATATCTCCTGCTGCATAATATTCAGTTATGCCAGTATGAGTACCTTGGCGACATGTCGCAACATGTAGATGCTGATATGGTTTATATGCCAGTACCCTAGAAGCCTATCAGCAACTGTCAAGTTAAATAAATGGCTAAATATTACAAGCTCAGCATTGAATCTAGCACTATTTGTTAAAATTAGAAAAGCACACCAATAATTTCCATTCACAAAATACTAATTAGCCATCAAGATAAAGCATTTGGGCAAAAGGCAGTAGATTATATGGTCTTTGCAGTGTGAAGCCTTGAGAATAAGTGTAGACTCAAGAACAACTTACTCGATAAAAAATAGATCTGGTCATCATATAACTGGTTTTAGACAGTCCAAGAAATCTGAGTGATCAAAAGACATGCATGCAAAGAATAAATACAAAAGCTAATGTGATGAAAAGCATCATTTCTCATGAAGAATGAAATTTGCTCCCTAGGTTGGTACTAAGAGCCAGGCAAACCCAATTCTGTTAAAAGTAAAAATGCTACAAAATAATAAATATAGCATGGGGTAATAGGAGATAATAATACTCCTCAAATTATTACTCTTGAGTCTTGAAGGCTCAGCTTTTGTTTTACATCGATTGCCTGTTCATCTGATGCTAATTTTGCCTCTATTTTCATTGTTTATGTTATATTAACTGATAACACATTTTCCTAAACCAACCAGGAAAAGTAATCAGAGCAAATTAAAATGAAAGTGCAAATATAATTACACAAACAAACAAAGTGTTTAAAAGCCAAATTTGAAAGCAATCATAACTGTAGCTGCCAAGACAGGAAGAAGATGACTCTGTCTGTTCACCTTAAATCCATCAATATTAACGTTCCTGCACATAACATAAAATGTCACAACCTTAAGACTTCTTAACCCTATAAAGATGAGAGAGTATCGAACTAAGTATGAGTGCATACGATCCTAAGACTTTATCCCACAAAAACTTATAAAACATTATATCCACAAAACACAAAAAAATCCAGGTAATAAATTGATTTAAAAAAAAAAAAAAGCTAATGCCAAAGTAATTTATCCAGAAATAGAACCTGTGCAAATGAATTGCTAGTGTGGAAACACGCATAATAGGCTCTTTGATTCTAACCAAACGATGCGAGTAGGAAAGAGAGCCATCTTTTTCTTCTCTTACAATTACCAGTCCAGCAACAGTCAAATCACGATCAAACCATGCATGTCATAAACCGCCCCCATATGACTGAACTCCAACCTCTAAGTACCCACCTTTTAGTCACCTGGTTCCATCAAATTGTACACTACATGAAATAAATCGGAGAAAACAGAAGATCACAGGTTATTGATGAAATGAGGAGTAATATGTGATGCAATTGTAGGGGAAGATTCATCCAGTGAATGAAATAAGAGATAATAATTAATAAGAAATTAAACATAAAAAAGCTAAGAAGCTTTAAGCAATTTAGGAAGATGAAAAAGAGAGAGAAGAGGAAAAAGAGCAGAGCACAGCAGAGAATGAAGAGTAGGGCGGCGGCTGAGAAATGAGAAAGGGAAGGTAGAGAGGGCGACACATAATTAAACAAAAAGACGAGATTATCCTCTGTGGAAAAATGAAACGACGTCGTTTTGGATTTTGTCACTTGGTGCGGGTGGGGAGAAAAGGCCACAAAGATGCCGTTTGAGCTTTAGAAGTGAAGAACGGAAAGTGCGATTGCAAAGAACAATATTTGAGGAAAAAAAAGCCTTTGAAGAAACAATGATATTACGGGACTGCCACCGTTAAAATGGCAAGGAAAAGAGGCATAATCAGTCATATAATTACGAAATGTAGCAATTCTCGTTCAGTTTTATTATATTTATATAAATATAAATATAAATTTTTAGTTGTTAATTTTATTATTTTCCTCATAAAATACAATACTTTCAAACTAAGGGAAAAGGATTTAGACTAAATTATATAATGTGTGTTTTTTCTTTTTAGACAGTGCAAGCCATTAATCCATCTAAAAAAAATGATATGAACTTAGTGGCGAAACTAGAATTTAAAATTAAGAGACAAAATATAATGCATTTGTATATCAAAAATGAAATTACAAATCATAAATTTAAGATAAATAAGAAGAAATTTATTTGTTAATGACTGAAACTTGAAAGTGGAGTCGAATTACTAAAAAAGAAAAATAAAAAGAAAATTGATAGTTTTGATTGGTTATTCTTTTTTTTGTTTTTTGCATTCAACACTTTAACTTACTGTATAGGAGTTTTCTTTTTTCATTCTCAAAGAAATCTTTTTTTTTTCTTGATTTAATTGTTATCTACTTCAACGGTTCTTTAATAGATATTATTTAAGGTTTTTGTATGTATATGTATTTAATAGGTATTATTATTATCTATAATTAATTATTCTCATAAATTATTATACACTTTAAAAAGAAAAAATTATTATAAAATAAAGAAAATGTATAATTGAAAAAAATTAATTAATATTTATAAAAAATTATAAATGTCAAGTATTATTAAATAAAAATTTCTCCCTAAAATGATATATATTTTGGAATAGAAAAAGTAATAACTTTTAGGCTTTTATTCACACTTATACAAGTTTTAAATAAATGACAAAAAAGGTAACATAACTTAATAATGGAAAATTGTAAAACGATATATATTTATAGAGTTGAAAAAAATTAATTAATATTTATAGAAAATTATAAAATATCAAATATTATGAAATAAAATTTTCTATATAAAATAATATATATTTTAAAATATAGTGAGTAATAACTTTTGACTTTTATTCACACAAATACAAGTTTTAAATAAATAACAAAAAAGTGGCATAATTTAATAATAAGTTGAGCAAACTCTCAAAAAATAAGAGGGACAATAAAGACTACCCATTTTTAATAATTAAATTTATAATTAGTTTTTTTTATTTTTGGAAAAAAAGAAGGGGGCAACTAGCCTCCTTCTCTTATACGTGGCGTGGCCAGTGCATGAACTGACCTAATTCTATCAAAATCCAATCAAGCCACTCTAGTACAAATTGCACTATGATCTTCTTGTGCAATTACGTATCTAATAATTTCCCCAAAAAAATCACGCATTGGAATTTTGCCACAAAATGTCCATATTTTATGGTATCTATCAGCACCAACTAATTGATCTACTATATAATAAGAAGGTGGGAGTGATAACTGAGAATTCCTCCAACCAACAGAGAAGAAGTTAAAAACATCCAATAATACATGCACTTCCTCATATGACCGCTGATCGGTGTTTGTCACTGTATGCCTTTGTTTTTTATAGTGCATATTGATTGCCTTGCTTCCCCTTTTAAGGAAGGCATACTATAACTGGTAATCAATCGAGTTCGTGCATGCTAACGCATTGAATAACAATAAAGCTTTAACATCTAGCTATATATATTAATACTACGTACTGCCTCCTTCAACCGGAGCAATTTTCTGGCTGGTTATATTCTATTTCATTCAGTGATATTAATCTGTGTTCTATTGAATTCTTATTCTGGTTATATTCTATCACGTCTTACAGGCAATAATTAAAAAAAGAATTGTTTGTTTTGTGACCCAAATTTCATGCACAGATTGTAGACACAAAACAACGCAGTTACCGATTAAAGAAGAGAAGAATAGGAGAAGAAAGAGGAGAAAACAGAGGATATGAAGGAGAAGAAGAGAGAAAAGGGAAGAGAGAATTCTGTTGTAGAGAGAGAGAGAGAGAGAGAGAATTCACATAACCATCTAAATACAGATTTCCCTTATTTGTACACAAGATTCAAGAACTGATGTAACAACTCCTAACAACTTCACTTGCCATTGCAACGGCATTCACCCTAACAGCTAACAAAACTAATCAGCTAACTTGATTTTGGTTTCGTTCACTGAAGCTCATGTCTAGCTGTTCATGTTCTTATTTAGCTCGATGGCATCAATGCTACTGCCATCTGTTCCCATATTGAGCTTGTGCTCGAAATAAGTCACTATATTTGGTTTTCAATGCATTGTATTTATAATTTGTTCAGAATGTCTCTTTAATAGAAATATGTTGCTACTAGTAGTACTTGTCTGTATATGGGTTTTAAATGGATATGCTATATGGAACTCCCTGTCCAGTCACCCCTGGTTTGGAAAATGGTTTCAAAAGCATATATGGGACAATGCCAGCTCCATTTCTGTTTTTCAAGTTCTTGTTCATGTTTCTTTCATCAATAATTCCTTCCAGCTCCTTCAGCCTTCCACTGAACTTCTCAAAAGCTGCCTCTATAATGGGATCATCAGCCCATGATGTCTCTATTTCCTCACCAAGATACTCCTCATCAGGAGAATGGTTCGATAACACATTCAGAACAGCCATCACTCTTGTTGCCTGAAGTTTTGAAGGGAAGGTAGCTAATAGTACTGCCTCAGGTTTTGCCAAGAAAGAATTCCATTCTTCTTCTGTAGGGTCTTCGTTTGGCATTTTTATTCTCGCTATAGTAGGCCTGTTAGGAAAATATCCTCCAAATGCATACTGTCCAAAGTTAACTGCAGCATGGTGACCTGAGGTTACCCAGGCTATAATTGTGACGATTTCAATTAGATCCTGTGGGGTTTTCAGCTCAGGCCACCCTGGTTGATCCTTTTTGTCGGCATGTCCCACAGTTCTGATTTCTGTCCACCATGCTTGGAGTTCTTGATCAGAAAGTACATGGCTTGGATCTCGGTAGTAGTAATTTACATAATCTGTTACCCAAGTTTTAATGGTGTCCCATAAAATTAGACCATCATTTGCAAAAGGGTAGTCGTCAATTGCAAGTTTTAGACCATGTGGAGCACTTTTATCCTCGACAGCCATGCCCCTAGTAATTGCCAAAGATTCAAACGTAAAGAATTGGAAGTAAAAATTGTACTATAAAATGAAGAATGTACTGAAGTAATTACCTGCTGATTAAGTCTTTGGGTAGCGCCTGATGGTCAAACCTCCAGAATTTATCATACGCAACAGAGCTCAACTCCATAGAGTACTTACCTGGAGAGAATGAACACTCAATGATGCCATCTGCATTTATCAGCGATTCCCGAGCAAGCGCATTGATCTCCATTGTATACCGAAAATGAGGGTGTAATAGTCTATAAATTGGATGCATAACACTGAGTTGCCGATTAGTCGCAATGATACAAGGTTCTATCACACAATGTGTTCTTAGCCTGCAAATGGTCCGATCGTGCATTGTTAAGCTTAGAACCTCAAAAACAGATAAATGGATACAGCACAAAATTAATGCAATGACACACACCAATGACTAACAAGCTGGTGGTAACCAGAGTCATGAGCAAGGACATGAGTTTTGGCTAGTCTCCACAGCCAGAAGCCTGTAGAATCCCAGGTGTGTGTATATACATGCTTCCACTGAGGCTTCCCGTCCATGGGTGGGCGGGTCAGCTCGATTGCTAGTGGCCTTAATGTGCCATTAGGTGTTAGGAAGAATATTGCCCGTGACCCATACCATGTTGTGCCTTTAAGTTTCCTTACTTTGCTCACGAATGGTAACAATACATCATGATAATCTAGGATGAACAGCTTCTTTTGTTTTATGGCCTGAATTCACTCTGATTTGTTAGAGAATTATGATGATAGTAGCAATTTCAAACTATGAGAATAGATGTTAGTGCTTGGTTGATCACCTCAGAAACTTTAATGATCCCTCCAATTTCTGCCTCAATTAGTTCTGTTGTGATAGCTGATTCTGGTGGTCCATATATCTCAGGGTCAAGCTTGCTCTTCAATGGCCATTCCTATATTTATCGTAGATAGCTCCCAATTAGTCTTCACATATATATATATATAATTAAAAAAAAAAAAAAGTAAATGGACGGGCAAGTGCTTGGATTCATACTGTGACCAATTTTATGCAGTACGGGTTGAGACCAGCAAGAGTCTGCCTAGCAAATTCTTCATCCCTTATCCAAAAGAATTTGTCTCCTAAAAAATTAAAAGAAATGCAAGAATTATGTATATATCTCTTTTCAATCAGTGAAGATTTCAATCCGTAACACATGAAGCACGTAATGTATTCATACTCTCAGATGTTTGTGGGGTCTCAAAGCGCAAAATATCTTTTCCATTAGAGATAGCCTTAAAAAGCCTTGGCATTATGGTTTGCCAGAGCCCTTCTCTTGCAAGGGGAGGCATGGCAATTCCTTCATTGAACAATGAGTCTATGGCTCTGAAGTATGGAAATCCCATTTCAGAGTCAACTATCACATTCCCTAGTGATGGCACAAGTGCATTAAACAACGAGTACATGGTCTTAGCCGAGAACGTTATCTGCTTGACTTCTGAGAATGCTTCATCTCTAGGAACATAGAAGTTGCTTTTCCTTTTTTCTGATGCAGGATCTGCATAATTCATAATTCCAAAATTTTCTTCATGTTACTAATTAGTCTAAACATTTAATAACAGTTGAACCTCCTAATTTAACAGTTGGACTCTAACAGGTTACCTGATTCGCATCTTGGGCGGCCAGTACGACATCGTCTAGGATAAGGATGTTCTTTGCCGCCGAGTACGGGTCTTGCAAGTTTGAGGTTGGAGTCAGGGTCCCCAATGTCGTTGTAAACATCATAGTCGTAAATTCGATCACCTATCTTGCGTTCTCCTTGGCCATCGCCTCGTAGAAGTACAAGCTCTTCCTCTCTCAGCCTCTTTATTCCCGTTGGTGTTTGTAATGGCAAGTAACACTAGATCAAGCCAGGAAGCATAATTAAAGACTTGTTCACATACACCACATTAATGCACGGTTGAATAAAATAATCTTTATAATAGTATTTTCAGGTACATTGCTCTTAGAGCATCTAATAAATCGGGGGCTTACAGAGCTTAAAGGATTGATTCGCTTGATAAGGTAATTGGTTTAATCATCCTAAAATTCAAATCCAGGAAAGACTGACCTTGCTAGTGAAGAAGACTCGTTTCCTGTTGTTGCTATACTTGGAGTGAACCCAAGAAGCGCAAATAACATTAACAGGGCCTTGGGCGAACCCATCAAGCACTATATCTTGAATGAACATTTCTTTATGGTGTTCATTTTCCACAAAAACAGCACCTACTTCTCCAAAATCGTTTGGCACCTCAAATTCTGCTTCATATTTCACATCTCCGTTTGTTTGCCTCGCTCGGTGTGCAAATCCTTGAATTGTAGGCTTCTCTAGTTCCGTCTCTTCAAATTCAAATCCAAAGAAAATATCATAAGCTTTTTGTTTAAATATAGCAGGATGAAATCAAACTGGCAGATAAATTTTTGTGTAATTAAATTACTAAATCCTTCTCATTTAAATTATCCATGCATTTTAATGTGCATCTTAATTAGCAAGTCTTTTTTTTTTTTTGTTATAATTAAGAAATTTAAAGAATACATTTTGGATCCATCAAATATTAAGTTCTAATAAATGCTAGCAACAGTCATTTATTAATATTTTTTACTCTCTTTATTTCATAATAAATGTAGTTTAAGATTTTTGCACATATATTAAGAATTGTATTTATTAGATGTCATTATATAAATAAAAAACTATGTTACCCTAATTAAGTATTTTATAAATTATTATACACTCTAAAAAAATAATTATTATGAGAAAGAAAAAAAGTAAAATTGAAAAAAATTAATTAATATTCATAGATAATTATAAAACGTCAAATATTATAGAACAAAAATTCTTGTCTTAAATAACATCTAATTTGAAATAGACAAAATAATACTTATCATTTGATTAGACTCATTATATTTTAATACATATGACATTTTAAGCTAACCCATTCTGACAAATAAAACTTAAATTTGATATGTTTGATCTGTTATAATATATAACAATAATATAATTATATGATACAAATTAATGAAAAGGTAAGTGTTAGAAAACCAATATATTATAAGGTAATTTATGAAGATTCAAATTAACCAATAATAATTTATGCCCTATTAAATATGCATAATATTGCAATAAGCAAGGGCTTCTGGTTTCAATTTTTCCATTAGGCAAATACGTGAGCAAAGATTCCGATAGCCAACTAAACTATACTCCTTCCCTTCATTCCTTTTACATTTCTTGCCTGTCTTTGTTACGTTATACACTGTAGTGGTCCATATTTATAGTAAACGACAGGATTTTTAAATTAAGTACCGAAAATTGTTGGGAACCACGCATATTAGTTAGGGGCTTCTCTCCCTCTCAACGTATCTAAAATTTTATATGTATTTATAATTATAATGGTTAAATACACTAACTCCTTAGATTTTATTCTATCATATTATTTAATTTATTATTTTTTTAAAATTATACTAAAAGATATTTCTGTTTTGATTCTATTATATTGTGAGGGAATTTTATCCATTTTTTATATTTTCTTCGTTAATCAACTTTAAAAAAGTCAAAAAAGTGACTCAATAATTTATCTAAAAATCAAAAATATCCTTATTCAACAAACACTCATTTCTTAGCTCTCTCTTCATCAGCATCATCTCACCATGATATGGTTCATAGAACCCACATGAATCAATCAAAACCCAAAAGAAAGAAATCCAAAATTAAAAAAACCCAAACGATAAAAACTCTCATCTTCTCTGTTGGTCACTTTTGGAAGCATACACCAAATTTCTATTTTAGGCACCAATGCTAGTGTCCAATTCTAGCGAAGTGGCCAAATTCTTGAATGCTAGTGTTGGCACCAACGAGAGTCATTTTGCATGTAATAAGGAGCGGGACTCGCTTTTCCTTTGGCGTGTATTAAGAACCGAAAATAATCATCATCATCAAGTGGGTCCAGAAGCCAAGATTGATTCCAGTTGGGGGGTTTGTTTTATTCCAAGAGCTAAGATTGATTCTAGTTGGGGGGGTTTGTTCGATTCCAGAAGCCAAGATTGATTCCAGTCGAAGAATTGAAAGGCAAATCTTATTATTTCTCTTGAGTTTCTGTTTTTTTATTATGTGAATGATTGAATTTATTTTTGTGATTGATTTTTGTTTCTATATTTTTTATACTGCAACTTTACTTTGGCGCAATCCATTCAACCATCGTTAAATTGTTAATGATTTTGTTGGTGAGGACAAATAAATTGTTCTAGGTTTTGGGTGAGGGCGAATGTTCTGTGTCTTGGGCTTTGCTAGTAAGGGCAAATCAATTATTTTGGGCTTTGGGTGAGGGCCAATGAAGATGATGTTCTGGGTTGAAGGTGATGACGTTCTGGATTTAAGATCAATTCAACCATCCATTTCTTGAACTTTCTTTTTGATTATTTTATGGTTTTTTATTTTTATTTTTTAGGTTATGATGATGATTGGTTTTTTGTTTTTTAATATTGAAGATTGTTTTTGAATATTGAATATTAAATTTGATTTTTGTTGAATTTGTTTGGTTGGAATGGACGATTGAGCTCTTGGCATATTGAATTCAATTTGATTTTTTTTTATTTTGAATTTAATTGTTTATGTTTTTTATTGTTTGAATGGTGTTACAATATGGTATAAAATGAAAATTCAACTGAAGATAAAATATATTATAGACTTTCATGTTAATTTAACAAAAAATATTTTTAATGACATAATTTAAAAATATTATTTTTATTTCTCTTCATTATTTTTCTCGTTTTTGTTGTCCTCTACTTCACCATCAAACCTTCTCTTCATCCCTCTTTTTCCCTCTCATTCTTTACCATCAAAATAAAATTTCAATAAAAAAATTTTTTTAAAAAAGAAAGCAATTAGCTTAGATGGAAAAAGAAAAAGGTAAAAAAAGAAGATGAGTAAGAAGAGAGGGATGATAAGAATGAGCAGAGAGAAAATATATAGAGATATAAAAAGAAAAATTAAACTTGTTTTAAAGTGATAACAAATGACAAAATAAATTTGATCATTAAATTTACTCATAAATTTATATTATTTCGTCAAAATTATTTCTGATTTTAAAATAGTTCATTATAAAAATCATTTTTCATCAAAATTAACTATAATTTTATATTATTTAGTCATAAAAGTCTAAAATATTAGTTGAAGATGACATTAACTTAGGAATGACAAATGAATTGGCCAAGAACTATCTTTTATCTTCTATCCAACCTTTCTGATAAGGAGAATTTTTTTCCTCTCTTTGCTTTCACAAAGACTTTTTGTCATGCAAGAATTTCCCACAAGATAAATATTTTATTTTTTATTATTTTTAAATTATTTTTTTAACAAATATAATTTATTCAATTATAAAATAAAAAATTATAACAATATTTTTGCAAACTATTATACTCTTGTTTAATCTATTTCTTTTTATATCCGTTGTAATTGAATAAACGGACAAAATTATTACTCCTCGAAGATATTACTTTTTCACGTTTTTCAATTAACAAAATTTTATTGTCAAAATGAAACTATATTTTTGGGATCTAGGGATTTAAAGATTTAAAAATTTAGAGAAATTGTGTTTTTGTTGAAGTCAATATGAGTTTAGTTCTTTTAAATTACGTTTTTAACACATGTATTCTCCTCAACTAATATTTTGGACTTTTATGATAAAATAATACAAGATCGGAGGTAATTATGACGAAATAATACAAGGTCATGGATAATTTTGAAAAAATAATATAAATTCATAAGTAAATTTGATGAAAAAGTTTATTTTACTCTTTATTATTATTTTGGGACAAATTTAAAAATTTATTTGATACTCTATGCTAAAAAGAAATGAGTGAAAGATAAGAGAGATGATAGAGAAAATGACAAGGGGGCGAGAAAAAAGAGGAGTGGAGATGGAGATGAGTGGGAGTAAGAGTTTGAATGTAAAGAGGAAAGAAAAGAAAAGGAGAGAAAAAGAAAAATGGAAAAGAAAGAAAAATAAAATAAAGTAATATTTTTTAAGTCATGTTACTAAAAATATTTCTTTGATTTGATTAATTTCAATCAATGAGTTGATCTTAAAATTGAGATATATTACAAACACAGTTTTAGATTTTCTAAGGCATCAGACCTTACTTTTATGTATTTCCCGATATTAACGAGATAAACAGAAGAAAATAAATTATATTTCTTTTTTAGGGATAAATAAATATATTCTTGTGTTCTTTTTTTATTGGTCTTACATTCTTTAATATTAATTAAAGGTATACCACTAATAATAAATAAATGAATAAAAAATAATCCCGAAAGAAAATTATTGTTTTGAGACTAATTATAAACTTGTAATATATGAACTAAAAACATACGTAGATTCTAAAAATAAATCTATCCTTTCGTTAAGTTGAAAAAAAAAAAAAAAGATTGTTAAGAATACATTAATATTATTCTTGCATTTGTTGCCATAAATATTTCTCAACAAATTAATAAATAACCAACAAGTACGAAGCTAAAATTAATAAATAACCAACAAGTACGAAGCTAAAACTAATAAAAAAGAACAGTAAAACCAAGAAAATATTTTCTCTTATACTTACTAGGATCAAGGCCGGCACTAACAAGCTCTAAGAGGAGTGTTTTACCGAGAAGGTCTTGTATATCATCCAGTCCTCGCTCTATCCCTAGGCTTGTTAACAACCCACCTAGGGTTTGCTTCACCGTTACTATTGCTTTCACTTTTATAGATGGCTGTCCAACAGGAACACTACTAGTGTCAACTTCTTCAATAGTAGTCTTAATAGTATTGCCACTATAGTTGGAGTTAACAGCTCTAATATTACACCTGCCCCGTTTACTAATGAAGGGGGATCTTGATGACTTGGCAAAGAGATAAGAAGCATGTTCATTTCCATTAACGAATGGTTTAGGCAGTAGGAATCGAGCCGCAGTAGTAGAGTTTGATTGCTGATGATGAAGCTGTGGCTTCAACATATTCTTTCCGTGGAGCAGGGGAAGAAGATAAGTGAGTGAGTGATTAGAGGAAAAGGGGTGTATTTATTACATGAAAGCAATGGTGATAAATTATTATTTTTATACACTTGTGGAGCAGCATGCATCACGTTTTGTTTTGATTTTTCTCTAGCTTACTAGGAGGTCCATTCGTTCCAGTTAATTTTTGTTGCACTTCTAATTTCTGCACGATTTTGGCCGAAAGATTTAATTTAAGGCCTAATTACTTTCTTATCTTTTTGCAATGCTTATTAATTTATCTTAAAATTATAGTAGATATCAATATAAATACTTTCTTAAAGAAAAACAGTATAACTATGCCTGCTATTTAAAATTATTGGATGTCATTTTTCTAAAAACTAAAAAGTATGATTGAAAGTCTTAAGGAGATTATGAATTTAGTATCACTACAATATTTTTTTTTTTTCAGCCAAACAGAGGATATATCAAGATAAAGACCAATACTGACATTATTTATAACAATCCTATCTGTGTGCATGTGTGTGTGTGTGTGTATAACCATTTGAATTGACGATTGCTAACTCATACTAAAACTTGCCTATATGTTTCAGGATTAAATTGATTAAATTAAGGAAAGTGACTACAATCAAATCAATGATCAAGTTTCTTAGTTTTATTCTATATTAATGCTAATGACAGACTAATGAATAAATGGTATGCAACTCGAGAATGATCTCCAATGCTAAACTTGAATTTCAAGCCTTCTTAACAAAATATGCCTATTCGTACCATATTTAACAAGAAAGAAATCTTGAGAACATAGAGTTAAAGGTCATCACAAATAGAGAACTACATAAGGAAATCTTTTTTTTTTAGAATAATAGATGATATTTTCATCTATATATAGTCATACGATATTTACAAAAGAATAAATCTTATGATCTAGAGTATCAATATGAATTTAATTATCAACACAACTAATACTTGCACATTAGTTCAACTCTGAAATCATGGTTCTATTTTCACTGTAAATCTTATTTGATGACTTAACATTTTTATCAATTATGTAGATTCCGCTAGATATGGTGTTATAGCGCGATGTGAATTGAAATTCATATAATATATTATAACAGATTTAGAGACGAGATGCTCAATAATTTATCATCATACTAAAACTCTCAAAAAAATAGACAAAAACTCTCACAAAGAGAGACAAAATAATAACACTAAAATAAAAACTCTCAAAATATAGACAAAATAAAAGAAAACTAACAAATAGGGAAGAACAACTCATTTTATTAAAGAAAACAAAGAGAAAATAGGTTTGTCACAGGTAGAATATACCTGCCATAGCCCTAAAATTTTAAAAAGAATGAGTTGTTTTAAGAGAAAAGAGGGGGTTAGAATTTTCATAAAGAAATCAAATGTTAGATACATATAATGTTTTAGAAATTCATTGCATGACTTAGAAATTATTTACATACTACTATATACAACCTTACGCTTAATGACAAAAAAAATTGTAACAAATTGACAAAAAATTTCAAAAAAAAAAAACCATTAAAAATCTATTAACAAATTTATTTCTGTTGTACAAATTGGAAGTTTGTTGAATGCACTACAATAAGAGGGGAAAAAAAAAATATTTCTAACTTTAACAACAAACACAAAAATTACCATATTGTAGCATTGTATAGAAATTAACCCCATAAAAAACCTCATCGCAATGTAATTATGCATTTGTTAGCAAATCAATACCTTAAAAAATGTAAAAGCAAGAAATACTAAATACAAAAACCGTAAAAAAAACACTGACATCATATAATAAATTTTATTAATAAAATTTATATACTTTATTAATAAAAAATAAAAATTAAAATATATTTAAAAATTACATCAAATTTAAAGATTTTTTTGACAAATTGTCTTCCTATGAAATTGAATTAATGGTCATGATTTTTCACAACCCATCTAATGGCCAATATTTTACTGGTACATCACCTAGCTGGTGCATTAATAAGTCGGTGGATAGATATATATATGTTCACACTCCAAGCTGAACAAGTCCAAAGCTGCTGCTGAATTAGCTCCACACGATGTCCACATGCTTTTGTTGTATTCTGCAGAAATGAAAGTGTTGTCTCGGACGTGTTTTCTGTTTGGATGTGATAATTGAGAAGGGAAATGTGAGTCGTCTATTTATTTTGAGTGCGACTGAATTCTCAAACAAACAAGTATTCATAACCTCTGGGCCACGGATTAGTGATTAGTGTTGGTAAAGATGAGGAGTTCTAATAAGGATCTCAATGAAAGAAAACTCACCACGTTAGGTGGGCCATAAATTAGTGATTAGGGTTAATAAAACACAAGAATTTTAATAAAGATCTCTATTAGAGGGAACTTACCGAGCTTGGTAGGATTTAAATCTGCAATCTTAAAATTGTGGGGTGTTATCCCTAGCCATTCGCTTAAGGAATCATTTGCAGTATTAATAGTCTTTAAAAGAATAATCCTCTTCATGGTTAAGTTTAACTGCAAGCTACAATATTGCACCCAAACAATATCCAAATTACCTTTGTAATAACCAATTTCAGTATTTGGGACTTAGGCTATATTTTATGTTAACTTTTAATGTGGGATGTACCCTTAACAAATTGTTGCTACAATAATTTTCAGTAAGTGAACACTGGGAAAAATGAAAAGTGAGTGAAAAATAAACGGAAATTATGGCTTCATATAGTCATTTAATATAAAGTATTATTAGTTTTTATGTAATGCCAATACACCCAAAAGGAAATAAAAAATAAATATTATTTATTCGTAAATAAAAATTTTGGGGGCTTTTCAATTTAAAAAAATTATAACTGTTTGTCAGAAAATTATTTCAAGAAAACTAGAAAATTCAGAAAATTATTTCAAGAAAACTAGAAAATATAACTTACATATTTAGTTGAAAAAATTTTCAAAACATTAAATAAAAAACCAATTTTTTTTATTTTTCCAAAATAATAGTAAAGATTAGGAAACAACATTTTATTGCTTTCTAACCAGATTTAGTATACCAAAAGAAAAATTTTTATTTTATAATATTTGACGTTTTACAATTATCAATGAATATTAATTAATTTTTTTTAACTCCATATTTTCTCTCTTTCATAATAATTATTTTTTTAGGGTGTACAATAATTTATAAAAATAATTAATTGAGAGTAATATAGTCTTTTTTATATGTAATAATTTTTAATATATGTGCAAAAATCTTAAACGACATTTATTAAAAGACAGAGAGAATATTTCCCTAGTTCCTAGAGCTGCAAACATATATAATGGTTTACAAATACAAGTAATTGTTGTTGACTAAATGGTTTCGGACACGTTTGAAATGAGGAAATTTAAAAGTCATAATTTGGCAAAATTAATAGATTTAAAAATCATGAATGGTAAAATTAATACTTTTAAAAAATTTTATTGTTTAGCTTGAATATAAAATCATGAATTGTTAGATGTAATCTTGAAATAAAAAATTATAATAACTCATCATTTATTAAAAATGATGGATTTTGAACTTGTTCATCTCTTAGGTGGAAAGATAAAAACTATCAAAATGAAAGATTTCGAAAAATGATAGATTTTATAAAATCCAAAGATTGTGATATCTCTTGAATTGTCAAATGATGGATTTAACTTAAATTTATGGATTTTATGAAATCTCTCAATCCAACAATATTTTTTATTGTGTTTTATAATTTTTTATTTCTTTAAAATATAATTCTAACAAATTTACAAGTACTATTTTATTGAGGCCAAGCGAGATATACATATATATATATATGTGTGTGTGTGTGTGTGTGTGAAAAATGAGAAAGGGAGAATCGGCAAATAGCTAATGAAGCAGATTTTCCAAACTTTTCAATTTCTTCTTTAGAAAATGAAATTGGAAGATAGAAAAGAAAATTAAAAATACAAAATATTTTCTACAAATAAATCCTTTGATCTTATACTTTAATTATCCAATGCATTATCAGCTCATCTTTTTTCTTTAAAAACTAATATAATTTCTTTTTTTTTCTTTGGTCAATAAGGAAAAGTATTAATATAAGTTACTTTAATATGTATGAATAATATATTTCTTGAGTTAGATTTAATTATTTGTTTTTTTTTTTTTTTCATATTAGAACTCTAAAAGAGGTGGTTTAAATCCCAAACCACACAATGGGGGACGGCAAGGTTGTAAACCTACTCTCGTCAATCAGTGTCCACTCCTTTTTGTCATTTGGGCTAGTCATGGGTGACATTTAATCATTTGTCTGAGTAAAACTATATTCTTGTTTTGAGATATTTGCAGTTTGAAGATATACAAGATGGTAGAATTTGTAGATCCCAAATATGTGGTGAATTCTACAGTACGGATTGAATAATGTTGTCAAATAACTTGATTTAATTCAATGGTGAATAATAACTTTAATTTAATATAACTGTATATAATTTTATCTAATATAATGATGAATAATGACTAAAAATGAATTATTAATTATGATATTATAATGTAATAATGTAAATAACATTATAATCTTCACTTAAAACATATATAAAGTGAGAAATGAAAATATAAACAAACCAAACCAAACATAACGTGAAAATTATGTTATTCAATACATCAAAGCAAACCACTTTCTTATTTCGTCTTTAGAATACATGAACACGTTATATGGAAATACTGTATGGAACTCCTTGTGATGTAACCCCAGGTTCAGAAAATGGCTTCAAAAGCTCATAAGGCACAATACCGGCTCCATTTCTATTCTTCAAATTCACATCATTATTCCTTTCATCAATAATCCCTTCTAGCTCCATCAACTTCCCCTTAAACTTTTCAAAAGCTGCTTTTATAACAGGTTCATCTCTCCATGCTGGCTCTACTAGTTGCCCAATATACTCCTCATCAGGTGAATGATTGGATAGCACATCCAAAATAGTCATTACTTTTGCGGCCTGAACCTGTGAAGGGAACGTATGCAATAGTGTGACTTCAGGTTTCTCTAAAAACAATTTCCAACTTTCATCACTTGGATTTTCTGTTGGCATCTCCTTTCTTGTAATTGTAGGTCTATTTGGGAAGTATCCTGCATATGTATATTGTCCAAAGTTCACTGCGGCATGGTGACCTGAGGTTACCCATACGATTGTGGTGACGATATCGATTAAGTCCTGAGGTGTTTTCAGCTCAGGCCACCATGGTTCATCCTTTTTGTCTGCGTGCCCTTCGGTTCGGACTTCTGTCCAAAATCCCTGGAGCTCATTGTCCGATACTATCAAATTTGGGTCTGGATAGTAGTGGTTCACATAGTCACTCACCCAGCCTTTTATAGCATCCCATAAAACTAGTCCATCGTTTGCAAATGGGTAGTCTTCGATTGTCAGTCTTACACCATGTGGAGCTGATGGATCTTCAACCGCCAGTCCCCTGTCAATTATTACCAAAACCAAATGAATATTATTCACATATCCTGATCCAGAATTCATTACACCATAATTGAGCTATAAAGCATATTTTTTTTTTCTATTACATTTGGCTGTGACTGCGAATAGAATTTGCAACCTCATAACTCTGGACACTACTCCAATTAAATAGCAAGTTTTTTACTTTTGTATGTTATAAATTACTAAAGAGGATTGATATAATACTTTAAATTTCTGACTTCCTATACTATGAGGTTGACAATCAACCATATTAGATATTAGAGGAATGTTTACTCTAGAGGAGATATTTATCATTTGATTAGGAGATTAAGATGTTTATCATTTGATTAAGAGGTTAAGTATCGAATAAACTACCGGCTAATTAGATCCTTGGGCAATGCCTGATGGTCAAACCTCCACAACTTATCATAAATAGCAGAGCTCATCTCCAAAGAGTACGTTCCAGGAGAGAAAGATGACTCAATAATCCCTCCTGCATTGATGAGTGCCAGTCGAGCGAGAGCATTAATCTCCATTGTGTATCTGAAGTGAGGGTTTAACAGTCTGTAGATTGGATGCATGGCACTTAGTTGGCGATTAGCTGCAATTATATACGGTTCTGTACAAGCATGTGTTCTTAACCTGCAGGAAAATAACCAATATCATGGGGTAACTAGTCCAGTTCAAAAGCTGCTTCAGGACGAAAATTCTAGTAAGCTAGACTTCCAAGTTCTTGGCTTGATCACTCACCAGTGGCTAATAAGCTGGTGATAGCCGGAATCATGAGCAAGGACATGAGCTTTGGCAAGCCTCCAAAGCCAAGCACCTGTGGAATACCAGGTCGGTTTATAGACTTGCTTCCATTGTGGCTTTCCATCCATCGGAGGGCGAGTGAGCTCGATGGCTAGAGGCCGCAATGTACCAGATGAGGTTAAGAAGAATAGTGTCCGAGACCCATACAGTGTGGTGTTCGGAATTTCTCTCACTTTGCTCACATATGGTAAAAACAAATCATGGTAGTCAAGGATGAACAACTTCTTTTGTTTTACAGCCTACACGTATCAAAATTTAGGCTTTTTAGCAAGTTAAGGGAATAAATTTAGATGGTTACTTATTAAATTTATGTTGTGGTTAGACCAGCTTCATCTGGACGCACTGGGCAAAACCTAGAAATCCCTTACCACATCAACCAAAAAAAAAAAAAGACTTCCCATAGCTATACCTCCTCAACGGAACAGAACCCTTTAATTTCTTGCTCAATCATTTCTGTGGTGATTGCTGACTCAGCCGGGCCATAGATGGCAGGATCAAGTTTACTCTTTAATGGCCACTCCTGCAATAATTTGTAAAAAAATGTTTAATCAAATACTAGATACTGCAATTGATGATTACATATGAAACTGCAAATAGTACGGGTCCGTACCGTGACCAATTGTAAGCTCAGTGGGTTGAGACCAGCAAGAGTCTGCCGACCAAATTCCTCATCCCTAAACCAAAAAAACCTGTCTCCTGAAAATGCAAAAAATATATATAAGTCGAATAAGATGCGCATTAGTAGTAGTAGGAGTAGTAGTAAATAAAAAGAGAAATTGCGGTGTTGCTTCTTACTCTCCATTGTCTCAGGGGTGTCAAAGCGCAATACTTCATTAGCCTCGTCTTTCAAAGTTTTGATAAGATTTGGCACGATATTTCTCCAACCCATTCCTTTAAGAGGAGGCAAATCCACTCCCTCATTAAACAATGAATCTATGGCAGTGAAGAATGGGAATGGAAGGTCAGGATCTACTATCGAAGTCTCCAATGAGGGTAGCACTGCATGCAATGCTGAGTACAGTGTCTTCGCTGAAAAGGTCGTATTCTTCAATTCTGAGAATTCTTCGTCTCGTGGCACGTACACGGAGCTGCTCCTCGACTCCGAGAGTTGATCTGTGATAGGTTGACAAATGGAAACATAATTATGTCATGTCAAGCTACTCTTACAAAATATTATTCTCTTTATATTCTTTTTCAGGACAAGACAATTACCAGTCTTGCACCTTGGCCTTCCTGTCCGGCAACGTCTAGGGTAAGGGCGTTGTTTGCAGCCGAGGACGGGTCTTTTAAGGCTAGGATCCTTGTCAGGGTCTCCAAGGTCATTGTAGACGTCGTAGTCGTATATCCTCTCACCTTTCTTGCGCTCTCGTTGTCCAGCACCTCTCAGAAGTATAAGCTCTTCCTCTCTTAGGCTCGTCAATCCATTTGGTGTTTGTGATGGCAAGTATGACTGTTCCACAGTACCCCCAAACTTGCTTATAATTAATATATATCTGTATTAATTTAATTTCTCTTTACCAGATTATATCATTGAATTTTAATTTCTATCAGAACAAAATGTCTAAGATTTCAATATGACTATCAATTTGCATGGTTTTGTTCTAATCTTCTAATTCAGTAGTCATAAAAGATCCAGAAGCAATTCCATGTGAGAAAAAAAAAAGTGAACGTTTATTGGAAATGTAGAAATATGCATACAAGTTAAATTATCTATATTCACAAAGATTAGAGATCTGAGGTGACCTTGGTAGTGAAGAAGAACCTTTTCCGCTTGTCTTTGGACTTGGGTTGAACCCAAGAATCACAAGCAACATTAACAGGCCCAGCAGGGAAGCCATCAAGGGCTATGTCCTTGATGAACATCTCCTTGTGGTGCTCATTTTCAACATAAATGGCACCCACTTCTCCAAAACTATCTGGAACCTCAAAATCTGCTTCATACCGGATCTCCGCTCCATGTTCGTCTTTTCGATGCGCGAATCCTTTTATAGTCGGCTTCTCCAATCCCGTCTCTGCACAGTATATGAAAATTTTTTATTTAGTAAAATTGAATGAATTAGTGGTCTTAAGAATTACATGATTAAAACATTATAAATTTATTTTTTAAAAAAAATTATTTAATGGTTATTTTGATTTGATTTTATTTATTTTACATTGTATTTGTATGTGTTTTTATTGAACACTTAAAAAATACATTTTGTAGCAAAAAACTTTATGTTTATAGATTTTCATATTCCGAAAAATTTGTATTAGAGGAACTTAGAGTTGAATTTTTTCAATTGATTTGAATTGAATACACGTTTTAAATTTGACTTCACTAGCGGAAATAGAAAATATTTTTAGAGGGGTCCATTATCAAATTTAAAAAAATTTCGGTATAATTAAATAAATATTTAACAACTAAAATACAAAAACGATAACTATAAAATCAACAAAAATGCATAAATGTACACACCTACAAAATATTCATTCTCTTGTTAAATCACATAATCAAAAAACTTTTAATTTTTTTAATCATAAAGATTAAAAAATAATTAAAATTATTTCAAGTTAGACATTCAATTCATTTTATTTTGAAAGGAAATATAAAAAGAGAACTAATTAGCATATGTTATTCACAACTCGTAAAGATGACTTCATGTGTTTTAAATTTAGCTTCTCTTCTCCAGCACATTATACTAGGGGCATAAGTTTTACGGTATCTAAATGGCATACCGCCAAAACCGCATCGTCAATACCGATAAATACAGATACCGATTGATATCGAAAATTTTTTATATTAAAATTCAAATTTTGGTGGTATCAGTATCAATTTCGGTTTTTTGAGAATTTTAAATGGTATACCGTCAGTATACTATTAGTAACAAGAATGAGTTTATTTGGATGAAATTTGTTTTTGTTTTTCAAAATGAAAATTTGTTTATTTGGATGAATATATTTGTTTTATTAACAAAAATGTGTTTGTAATATTATATTGTGACTTGAATTATGATGTTTTATTTATTGTTTGTATTGATTTCAAAATCATTATTTGTATTGATTTAAAAAACATATTGTAATTTCTGCATCGGTATCGGATACCGTCAATACCGCATTATATTAACAGTATCGATTTTTTCAATTTTCATCTTTAACGATATCGAAATCAGTATTATATTTCTACGATATTAGTATTATACAGTATTGTAAAAAGTGGCAGTTGCAGTATACCGCTTACACTCCTACTTCATACTACAGTTATTTATTAGGTTTATATGTCTTTATCTAGTTTCCTTTAGTAGCTTAGGTGTGTATCACTTACACCAGAGTGTAGGGACCATTACCTTCGTTGCAGTAAGTCGCCTTCTTCATCTTTAAAAGTTAGAGGTGAGTAACAATTTTCCATTTATACATGCTGACAATTTCTAATTTCTAATTATTATTTTATTTAAATCCAATCATTCTATTATATAATTTTTGTATAGATAGTTTTCGCTCCCAAGTTGCCCACACTTCCAATCAAAAGAGCCGGTTTCGACTCTCAGCAGACGCTCCTTATTCAGTAAAAGGGTTATTTTTTTACTTTTTTTTTTTTTTGTGTTGATCAAAATGGTCATTTGTGTGATTAAAAAAAAAACAAATCTTAAAAGGCAGGGGCTTCTTCTTCCTCAATATCTCTCCTTTCTTTTCTTTCATGTCCGGCCAAAGCAGAGGCTCTCCTGCTCTACCTTTCTCCTCTCTTTTTCCTTCATGGCCGGCCAAAAGCAAAGACTCTATTGCTCTACCACCACGTTCATCCTCTCCAGATTTAAGGGGCTTCAGCTCATGTCAACCCCCTCTTAGTTCCGTCATTATTGTTTTATAACTATCCCATTTTTTAAAGAATTGAATTCCCAAATATCCCTCTCGAATTATCTTAAATCTCCAAGCGGAATAGTTATTGAAATTTTTAAAATGGGATAATTTTGAGATTAGAAATTTTCGAATCACTGAACAATTGGAGATCTTCAAAGCTCCAATATTACTCAAATAGTGTACAACCCTAATTCTTAGATTTTTAAAATATTTTTATTTATATTTCTTAAACTATATTTTTATCTACTGAAGAAAATAATTTAATTGCATTACTAATGCAATTGAATAATATTGATAAATTTTTTAAATATTATTTTCTTTTAAATAAACTTTTATACATAAAATTTAATATTAAACGTCTATAATCAATTAGAAAATTTTCTTATAACGTTTACCTCAAATAAGCTATATTGACAATAACAATATCAAACACATATTGAAAATGTGTTTGATATAAATGAATTTTATAGTTTTTATGAAATTTATTTGTAAAATTAATATTTTGTGTATTTTATGTAAATGAAAATTTATTTAAAATAATATTTCATTAAATTCTTAGAATTGATTATCACCAAAAAAATTCTATCAAATCTCATAGAATTTTTTAAAAAATTTTAAACTGTAAAATTTTTTTTATTATGATAAAAATATTATGAGAAAATATTTTTTCACTTTTCTACCTCCTTTTCTCTCCCATTTTCTTTTCAATCTTTTTTCCTTTTTTTTTTTACTCTCTTTTTCTTTTCTCTCTCCTTTCTTTTTATTTTTTATTTTTATAAAAATAAAAAATAACACAATAGTATTTTTATAAAAATGAAATGTTTTATTGAATTTTATACTTAAATCAAACACAAAATACATTTCATTTGAAATAAATATATTTTTATTTTGTAGTATATTAAATAAAAAATTCATTTAAAGAAGATTATCTAACAATAAAATAAATTTTAAATTAAAATTTAATAAAAAATAATTTAAAAAATATTTAGGCTTGCTACTTACGGGGATGGAGCTCGGCACTAACAAGCTCGAGAAGAAGACTTTTGCCAAGCACGTCTGTGATATCATCAAGTCCTCGCTCTATCCCTATGTTTGAAAGGAAGCCACCAATAGTTCGGTTAACGGTGACAATAGCTTTCACTTTGGTGGACTGTAATGTAAAGCCTGCTGTAGCTCTGATGTTGCCCGGTTTGTACCCAACTCTAAACTTTTTCTGGTGAGTTTTAGTGAACGATGCAGACCTTGAAAGGGCAGCAGGGAGATGGTTTTGCACGGTTCCATTTCCATGGATGAATGGTTTGGGCAACAAGAATAGCGTTCGTGGTTGGTGGACTTGGGGCTTCAACATTTTAAGTATGTTGAGGCTGTTGAAGAGATGAAGGGAGATTTATATGTTGATGTGTATTACATGGCATATGTGGAGAAAAGTTTATGGGTTATTTATAGAAGTTGGAGAGGGAACTTTGATGGTCTTTTGGTCTGTTCATCTTCTTGGAAGCCGACGATGCATGTGAGAAATGAGGAAAATTTGAGGCTTATTGAAAAAGATAAATTTTAAGAATCTAATCCAAATTCCTACTAAAAAATCATAGCATGTTTAGTTTCGTCAAAAATGAAATCTTATATATTTTAACATAGAGAAAATAAATTAATTTAAGCAATGAAATTTTAAAAATGATATGAGATATTCTAATTCTTTTGAAATTTTATTCTTAAAATTTGAAATAAATAAATATGAAAATAGATTGAAAACTTTATTTTCATTTCATTTTTGGATATAAAATTTCAATATTTTTGTTTAATACTATATCCGAGTAATAAAAAGAATAGTAAGATATTCTAAATTTTTAAAATATTAATGCATACTAATTTTTTGAAATATTAATTGAGTTATCAAATATGAAAATATAATAAAAAAAATCTTATTCTCATTCATTTCTTAGCGTGCTAAACATGTTATTATGACATATTTAGTTAAGGAATAAAATCTTATTCTAAGATAAGTATTTTAGAATTTTAATATTTTATTTACTATATTTATATAATAAAAAAATAGTGAAATATTTTAAGTTTTTAGAAATTTTATTCTTAAATTATTAAAATAAATTAAGATACCATATATGAAAATAGAATAGCAATCTTATTCTCATTTCATTTTTTACTGTATTAAACACGTTGTTATGATATATTTGATTACATTATGATATATTTTAAGTTTTTAGAATTTTGAATAAATCTAGGCATTAAATATAAAAAATAAAATTGAAATTATATTTTATTTCTATTTTTGGCATACTAAACATATTCTTAGTATTTTCCTAAGTGAAATCCTAACAAACAATTTTTTTTTAGGATGATCAATTAACTTATTTATATTTTGGAACTACTATTAATATATTCTACTGGCAACAAGTCTTTTTTCTTTTTATTTTATTTATTTTCTTTAATTAAGTATATTGTTATTACTCTATTTGTTAGTTTTTATTTTGTCTTATCTCTGTTTTAAGATTTCTATTTTAGTTTTGTTATTTGTTGTTTTTTGTGAGAGTTTTTGTATATTTTTTTGAGAATTTTAGTGATTTGATATTGATAATTTAATAATATATGATAATATATTATTAGGCATTGTGTCCCAAAATTGTTCTATAGGAATTTTAGTTTATATGATGATATAAAATCATTTTTGGTAAAAATATTCACAATTGATAAATATACAGTCATAAAAAAAATTCATGTTAAAAATAAAACCACAATTTTGGAGTTAAGTCAATCTACAGTTATTAGTAATGTTAAGATTGATTTTGTATTGATGCTTTAAATTATAATATTATTTTTTTATAGATATTATCTGACTTTTTATGAATAAAAATATCTTTTAAAAAAATATCAATAAACAGATTTATTATCTTCTTAATTTGGATAGAGAGCAGAATTTAGAGTGATGAGTGCTATTGTTATTGTGTATGAGAAAAATATAAATCTCGTTTTCATAGATTAAAATTAATATATATATATATATATATTAATATAAATATGAAATTAATATACTAAAGAAATATAATAATATACATGTAATATTTTTATTTGAAAATTTTTAATCATATCGATAAAATTGCAAAAACTGCAATTGAATTATTGCAGTAGAAACAATAAATTATTGGCCGACATTATATGATGTTGGAAAAAAATAACGTTGTGGATGGGAATTGGAACACTTATGTAAATGTGAACCGCCACACGGTCCCAAACCAATTTTTATCTTTTAGCGAGGGACTGGAAGTAAGTGAAGAAAACGCATTGTTATTATTAAGTCCATGAAAAGTTTTAAATTTACAAATATAAAGAAAATTAATCACAAGTAATTTTTATTTATTCAATACGCATTAGAGATGATAATTCATGGTTTATCATATCTAATCGTATTTTATCGAGATATATATATAACATAAAAAATATTCAATTAGAATACGATTCATTTAATTAATCGCGTTAAAATCTTTAACTAAATATGGATATATTTATAAAATAAATTACACAACACGACCCACATAATCTATATAATTAATTGTCATAATAAATATTAACATATAATGACATGAAGATATATGTTGATCTGAAAATATTTAAAAAATATTTAATTTTTAATTAAAAATATTTATTGGTAAAATGTAAAATAAATATTGAAAACTTAAATAAATATATGATTGGATTCAAATATATTTTATTATATATAACTTAAATCATATTTGAATGTGTACATTTATGTCATATATTATATATTAATTTATTAATATGATTATATAACTGTATTTAATTATATTTATTATGAGTTAGATAGATTATTCCATTTAAACTTGCATTTTCATTGTGTCATTAATGAGTTGACCAAAACTAGTTAATAATAAATTTAAATTTGTTTAATTATGCATTATGTCATTTAATGAGGTTGTATAAAAATTGCCAATACTAATACGCAACATGTTATATAATATATTCATTAAAAATAAAATTAAAAAATGATATATATTTTTATTAGAGATGATCTTTATTAAATAAAATAAATATTATTTTCATATAAAATTTCTTTTTTTATTGTCTTTATATTTTATATTTAAATATTTAAAATTTTCAAAATAAAGACATGTGACAGCGATTTAACTTGGAACTGCACTCCACGTTTTTTTTTTTTTCCCTTTGGTTGGAGAGGCGGGATGGGCCAGAGACAAGTGGTCCGTAAGCTACCACAGGCATACATAATAAGACGACAAATTTTATCAATCTCCAAAATTCAGCAATTTATCCATTCGTCCGCTTACGTTGCTTAATTCTATTGGCTTAATGGATCTCCTGCTGACCATCCCAATCCCTCTTCCTCTACTGTGCGGACACGACAGGATCACAGAATATCATTTGTAATTTTCCATTTTTTTTTTGATAAAGTTGTGATTTTTCCAATCTAATAATGAAGTGACTCGATTCAAAGAACTTGGACATTTGCAATCACTGATCCACTAATTTTCCCACTATCTTATTCTGACTCAATCCTATGTATATTCAATTTCTCGACTTAAATTAATCCATCATCTCATATTTTTATGAGCAAATAAAATAATCGTTGTTGATATTTTTCATAGACGTGTAAAATAATTACTGGATGATGCATACACTCAAGCTCGATACTGCTATGGTAAATATTGAGAAGAATTATTGATGGGCATGTCTGAGTTGGATATTATATTTTAATTTAAAATTTAAAATATTGAATATTTTCATTCTAATTTATATACACCTCATAAATTTTATTTTTTTTAATATGAGATAATCAAACTTATAATATCCCAACAGTAAGAATATATAGAAAAAAACAATTGACTTTTACAAGTAATCTCAAATGAACTAAAATTATAAATCTCTCATAATGCTTCCAAGATTTAGGAGCAAACGTGCTCACAGTTGGAAGCTAGCGAATCCGAGCATCATTTTGATTTAGTTGATCAGTATATTTTAATTTGACATATTTTTAAATTGAAAAATGTAAAAAAATTATCAATCTAATTATTTAGAAATAATCAATTAAACAATTTATTATTAGGTAACTATATATATATATATATATATAGTCATGTTGGTTAACTAATAATTTTTTAATATAAACGATTGAAATCAAATAAAAAATTGACAATTTTTTAAATATTTATCACAGTTTATAAGTTCATGTTCAGGTTAGATTATATATTATTCATGACATCATTTTTTTTTTCAATTTCTTATTAAATACCATCAAAATTTTCTTTGTAGTATGTATCCCAATCAATTTTAGTCTCAAATATTAATTCATTTATAATAATTAATTATGATCTTCTATTAAATTTTAAACGAGTTATCACTCATTAAACAATTATATTGATATCGTATTTTGAACTCATAACATCATATATTTTTATTCTATCATGTAAAATGTAAATTAATAATTAAATATTTAATTAATTAAAAAATATATAAATGTAAAATGTAAATTAATAATTAAATATTTAATTAATTAACAAATATATACAAATTTAATAACACAAAAAAAAATTTATGTAAAAATAATTTAATATTTTAATAATATAAAAATGTTTTTATGTAAAATATTAAAAAATTTAATAGTATAGAAATTTTGTCATTATATTTCTCTTGAAGATTTTAATAATTTGTTAAATAAAAATATATGGCGATAGTATTATATAGTATTTTGTTCCCTTCTTACTTCAGTGGCTCAAATTGATGTTCTCAACTCCAGTTCTTTATTTCAATAACTAATTGGTATTATTCGATATAATGAATTTTAACATATTATTTATTATTTTGAATATCATATTTAATTTTGTAATATTTATATTATTTTTATACATAATAATTTATTATTCTGAGTTATAAATATTTTGTGGTTATTGAAAAGATAAAATTATAATATAAATCAATACATTATTGAGTTTTTTTATAACTCTAGAGATTTTAAGAGAATATAATAAAATAAAAAAATGATAAGATATATGTTAAAGAAATTATCGATATGAATAATTTATCATTAAAAAAAATTAAAATTAGAGAATTACTTATAAAATTGTATTAATATATTAAATAAAACTTAATCATATTTTACCACATCAACATTTTAAATTGAGAATATTTTTCCACGTCAACATTTTTGTGCATTTTTACTTTCGACTTTTTATGCATATAGAATACATGCTTCTAAATACATTAAATGCATCGATATGGCAAGCACATGCAATGCGTCCTCTGTGTTGGATCATCGATATGGCAAGCACATGCAATGCGTCGTCCTCTGTGTCGGAGACGAGGTGATTTCTGGATTACACAAAGACATTATAATAAAAATATTTTATTACGTAATTTTATTAATATTTATATAAAATATATATTAAATCAAAATGATATATTAAAATTAAAAAAATATAAATCTTTTAATAATAATAATAATAATATATTATTTATTTAATTATATAATTTTAAATTATATTTAAATTATTTATATAATTACGCTACGATTAGAATGTTTAGAAGCTGAAAACGTTGGAGGAAGTGATTTTTGATTTGAATGATTTTATTTTTGCACTCAGTGTCGGACATTTTTCTTGCTTTGTTTTTTCTGAATTATATCAACTCCACCACCAAACAGAAAAATTTGTACCAGACTGGCCGGGGGACCCACAAAAAAAAAAAAAAAAAAAACTTATCTGCTTGTGTTTGAGCTTAAAAATATATGGCTTGGAATAAAAAGCACGTTGGGTAGGTGTTTGATTGTATCTCAAATTTTAGTTTGAAATTTCATAATCAGTATAATTTTAAAATATTTAAATGATAATTTTATTAATATATATAATAATTTTTTATTTTAAAAAATAATTATAAATATTATATATAATTTAAAATTTTACATAATAATATTATATTTATACATTATCATAGAACTCGTATTACTTTTGATATTTTACTTTTGCAAAATATGTTATTTCAAAAAATTGAAAAGTAGTTTTTAAAATTTTAAGAGTGTAAAAAATATTTTTAATTTAAAATTCATTTCATTTATAAATCAATTTTTATATTTGGTATATTATAAAATAAAAATAAAAATAAAATTCATTTCAAATGAAATAAATTTTTATTTAGTTTAAATATATAATTTAATAAAATAATTCATTTTATAAAAATATGATTGTTCTATTTTTTAAAATTTATAAATATAAAAATTGAAAAATAACAAAAAGAGAGGTGAAAAAGAAAGAGTGGAGAGAGAATGAAGAAAGAGAAAGAAGGAGAAATGAGAGTAAAAAAAAACATTTTAATTAAGAATATTTTTATCATATTTTAAATTCATATGAAAATTTTATCAAATTTAATAAAATTTGATTTAGTTATAAATTAATTTAAAAAATTTAATGAAATTTAAATTATCAAACATAAATTATAAATTTATAAATAAATTTTATAAAATTATAAAATTTATCTATACAAAACACACTGCCAAATGATTCCACAAATTTACAATAATGTTTTTCTCATTTTTTGCTTGATTATACAACCTGACAGAAACCCACCTTTCTCTCTCTTCCTTCTTTTAATCATTCTCCTGCTTCTTGATATCTATGGGATTTGTTTTTCCCCAATTTGATGAGCCTGCTCTCTCTTTTTTTCTCCATCACAAAATATATAGCTACTAATATATAGATTGGATTTGTTTGACGTCGCAATATATAAAGAGACGGAGTTTGTCACATGCCTATACAGAGATAGATAGTGCTCTAGTTTGTCGCATATTTCTTCAATCTATCTACAGATTGAAAGGAAAGTTAGACTCTTAAGTTGATAATGGATCGGTCAAGTAGCAATTAAAAATTGAATTGAATTGAATTTTATTTTTCATGATTTTTTTTTAATATTAATCTTGAAATTAATTAAAAAAAAAAGTTGATAATAGCAAACAAATATTTTTAGTTTAAGGAGCATTTGGTTGTCAGATTATTAAGGAAAAATAGTTCAAAATGTTAATTTTTAGTGTTTCATTTGTATACATTCCCATAAAAGTTAAATTTCTGAGAGATAGGAAAATTAGTTTTTCATGTCTATTATAAATTATATATACATAAACAAGTATATCCTTAATTAATATATATTATATAGACATATATAACCTTATATGTAATTTTATTTACTATACCAAAACTAAATTATTCAAAGCTGAAGTCTTGTATTATTTATTAAGTAATTAGATATTTTTAGATTTTTTTTATAATTTTATCATCATAAAATTGTATATTTTAATGCTTATATTGACTAACTAGCATGTATGATAAAATCTATATGATTAAATTTAAAAATTATATATATTTCATATTAAGTTGATCATCATGATAAAATTATAATTATTTAGTTTTTTGAATAATTTTTATATTTTATACTAAATTGATCTTTATGATCAATTTTATTGTATCAAATATATTAATTAATTAAATAAATATACAATTGCATTAGGGACATAATAGTAATCTAGATTAATATTTTTTAACGTTCCTAGATATAAACTAAACACATTAATTTTGAATTCCCATAAAAATTTTATATCTAATCAAATATAAAAATTTTACATTTCTATAATTACTTTTCTAAAAATTTACTTTCTCAGTAATATAATTCTAAATAGGAATTTCATATTCCGAAAACTAAACGCCCCTAAAGGAAATGATGTACTTAAATATTAATCAAGGCTAGGCATGACTTTCTTATGAAGACAGGTACAACATTCATACTCTTTTTTTCATGAGAAAAATATATCATGACAAAGTAAGTCACCAATTGTAATGAAATGATATAACTTTAACATTTTATCAATTGCAATGAAACTTTTTTTTTTTTGGTATGTTTATCTTTTAATTGAATAAAAAATTACATTTTTGACCCATTGAATTTTACCTTTTTTGAGCATTAAGCTCCTTAGCTTTAAAATCAACATAATTAAACTCCTTGATTTCATGACTTTATAGCGTAAAGCTATTTTTTAATAAAATTGTTAGTGGTAGTAACAAAATATCATGTAAATACGTAAATTAGATCTTTGAATTATTTTTATTTATCCAACCGCGTCCAAAAACAAGTTTTAACTATAATTAGCAAAAAAAAGAAATCTTATTTTTAGCATATTTTAAATAAAAGAATGATTATTTAAAATTAAAGATAAAGAATAAATTCATTCTAATTTAGAGAATAATTAAATAAAAGTATATGTATCATTTTAATTTTTTCTTAGTTATTTTATTTAATTTTCAAGTTCTGTTTTTAACTCATCATATCAATTATCTCACTATGTTTCACTATAAAGTGCAATTTTTTTTTCTTGATATACCTTTTCCTAGTGAATCTTAATTTTTATGTATAATAAAAATCTGTTAATTGAAAGAGCATGAAAAGCAAATTTATGTTACATAATATCTTTGTAATGTTTTCTTTTATAATTTTTCTCATTTCATTTTGAACGTACAAATAACAATTATGATGATAATGAAAATATGCAAAAATACCTTATTATTGAATAAAAGAATCATCATTTTAAATAGTAAATGATACATGCTATTGTTATGACTATGGCTAGAATTTGTATTGTAGTGATAAAAATTGTCAGTACTATAGATTATAGTTTGTTAATTTTTATTATAATAAATAATAAATTATTATGTAATGCACAGTAAAAAGTAGAGAGATAATTGAAATGTTAAGTTTAAGAATTAAAATTTAAAAAAGTTTGAAAGAAATGACTAAGAAAAAATTATAATAATATGTATAGTCTTATTTTTAGTTATTTTCTCTAAGTACAAGTGACTTTTTTTTCTTTTTTGTTAATTTAAAATGATCATTCTTATTTTAAATAAATTAAAAATAAGATTTTTTTGTTAATTAGGATTAAAATTTGATTTTGGATGTAATTAGATGAATTAATAAGTTCAAAAATCTATTTTGTAGGTTTAGATGGTCTTTTATTACTATTAGCAAAGGTTTTGTTAAAAGAAAGTTCTATGGCACAAACTCGTGAATTTAAGGAGTTTAATTATTTTATTTTAAAGTCGAGAGATTTATTATAGAAATAAATAAAATTATAGGGATCAAAATAATTTTTTGTATAAACACACAAAAATAAAAATTCGAATTTTCAAAATTGTGTGAGTTTTGATTAAAATTTAGTGGTTTATTTGTAGTGGGATTTTAGTGTTTAAAATAAAATAAAATATGTTAAAATTATAAAAAGTTTTGAGAGAATATATATATTTTTTAAATATTGAAAAGGAGCAAATACATTCATCAAGTATTCTAAAAAAAATTTAAAAATAATCATATGCCAAGTATTTGATATCTTAACTATATTTTCATTCCTAATCATTATAGATGTGTCTTATAAAATTAATAAATGTTAAGAAAATATAACCTCTTAGGACATGTTTAGTTGATAATTGTTATTAAATGTTTGATAAATTATATATTGTTAATTTATAAAAGAGTTAATAAAGATATATGATTGATTTATATTTTATATTTTTAGTTAAATAAATTAAAATATATAATAAAATAATATATTTTTCACATCTAAATTAAATTATAATTTTTTCAAACTTAAAATACTATTATTATTGATTTATAACTATAAAATTTTAATAATCATATGTATTGCAGTTCTGACCACACACGCATGGTATCATGCACAAAGTATTATAATAGGTATTATATATATTTTGCAAGTATTGTGGATGTGAAGCAAGAATTGCAACGTTCACATATTTGGGCAATATTATATGCAGTTGATATGCATATATTGCTAATTCATTGAAAATGTATATAAATAATTAATTAATAAAAAAATTTTCAAAAAATTAATAAATTATACTTATTATAGATGTGAGAAGATTTATAAATTTTTTTGATAAATGAGATGCGTATTTCTTAAACGTAATACATATTAGAGATAAATCAATAAAAAAAAGTTTAAAAGAAAATATTTAAAAATATAATTTTGTCCTATATTAATTATTAAAAGATGAAATTAAAAAACAACTCTAAATACAAGACAATTTTAACAATAATTGATTAACACATCAATCAACTACTAGTTAGTATTTTTAATTATTATCAAAAATTTTGTATGAACTGATAGACGTCAATCAATTATAAAGTGTGCTCATTAGTTATATAAAACACTTTTTTTAATCTCATATAAATAAGAATTGCAAATTGAAATATTTAATCCTTATTGTATTATCTTAATCTCATATAAACAATAATTGTAAAAATTAACATTTAATCCTTGTTGTATTATCTTAAATTACATTAATTGAAATGTTCCAAACATAAACCAAAATAAGTCTATTTCAAAAAGATCAATTAAAGTGGCATCAAGGATAACAAATTTAATTATAAGTAATACAAATATTAAATATTTAAAATGTTATATTATTAAAGAATCATTTAAAACTTAAAAAAATATAATTAATTTATTAATTATATTTATTAATAATATTTTTTATTCATTCAAATATTTTTCAATTGGCATGTGTGATATATATTGCCTTTTTTGTTCTTAAAAAAATGAATAATAGAGGCAAAAAGATGAGAATTTTTATTGCAGCCAATAATTATTAAACTTTTTATTAACAGCCAAGGTATTTAATACATTTATGAATTTATTTTAAAGTGATAATAAAATATATAATACAATTTTTTCATCAAATTTACCCATAAACTTGTTTTATCTCATCAAAATTTTTCATAATCTTATATTATTTTGTCATAAAAGTCTATGTTCATCAAAATTATTTTTAATCTTATATTATTTTGTCATAAAAATTCAAAATACTAACTGTGAATAGTGTGTGTTATAAAATCAAGTGAAAAGAATCAAATTGAAATGTATTTTGACAAAAATATAATTTCTCTCAAATCTCTAAGTTCTTAAATTCCTAAATCTCAAAAATATAATTTCATTTTGATAATAAAACTTTGTTAATTGAACAATGTGAAAAAGCTATGTTTTCATGGAATAATAATTTCCGTCATTCATATAATTGCAACAGATATAAAGAAAAATAAATTAAATAAAAGTATAATAGTGTATTGTTAAAATTTTTTATTTTATAATTTAATAAATTATATATTTAAAAAATAATTTAAAAATAATAAAAAAATATTTATTTTGTGGAAAATTCTTGTGGGGTGAGAAGTTTTTGCGGAAATAGAGACAAAATAAAAATTTTCTCCATAATGATGATGAAATTGAGGATGGAGGTAGTTTTCGTCTCGCTTATTTGTCACTATTTTAATCAATATTTTAAATTATTATAATGAAATAATATAAAATTAAAAATAATTTTATGATGAAATTATATAAAATTGAAAGTAATTTTAATAAAATAATATAAATTTAAAAATAAATTTGATGAAAAAATTTATTTTATTTTTTATTATTACTTTAGAATAAATTTAAGAGTTGGTTCTTTAGCTTTTATTAACGCATCTGCAACCTTGACCATCTCCAATCCCAACCATGCGATAAGAATACGAACGTCAAGAAGCAGAACTAGCGTGCGCATCCGCAACAGAATATTGAAGGAACATCATATTTTGCTATAGTTGGAAGCCCCAAAATTTATAAATATCAAAAACCCTAGCTAGTTTGGTTCTCGGTTTTATGGTTCTTAACCCCTAAGGTCAATCAAAGTTTGGCTGTTGTGCAGATTGATCAATACGGCGTCGGAGAGTCACTTCTATGGGAAATAGAGGAGGAAGCAGTGAATGCCTCATTGAACGTAAGAAAGGCAAATCTAAGACTCCCAGCAGATAGTCCAAAGACAGCGTCCTTAAGCAGAGTCAGTGTCTTTCTTGATCTATCCTTCTCCATATCTATATCATTTATTTATTTATTTAATTTTTTTTTTGGTTTAAGCAGAATCTCCAGCTGAGTTTTTCGCAGAGAACAAGAACATTGCTGGCTTTGACAATGTAAGTTTCAATTTCAGAGGATTAATGCATGTTTTTTAATTAATATGTGTTTAATATATACATATAGTTTCCTCTGGTAATTGTTTTTGATGAGCTGTGGTATGTGGATTTCAGCCAGGGAAACGCTTATACATTACAGTGAGAGAACTTGTTGAAAACTCGCTTGATTCAGCAGAGTCCATTTCTGAGCTTCCTTTTGTAGAAATTACTATGAACGCTTTTATGTCATTTATTTATTTTGCAATTGCAAATTTGTAAATGTTAGTGCGTGTATCAGGCAAACTAGCTCCGTATCATATGTAGCCTTGCTAATGGCATTTTAATTAGTGGAAGTGCATACTTCTTCCAATCTCCCCTCTTCTGCGTTTAGGCAAAAGCAATATGCTATTTGTGAATGTGTTGCAGTGAAGAGATAGGAAAAAGTAAATTCAATTCAATGATTGGTCTTGTGGCTCAGGAACGTGTTGATGAGGAACTTTATGATGATTACGATACAGCTAATGCCCGTGAGGTGTGTTTGATTCTATAGATGAATTCCTTGTTCTGTTTGCCTTTGTTGATGCATTTGCAGATCTATGATCTAATGTTGGATCAAACTTCTAATTGTTGAGCTCAATTTTTGGTAAACTCTGTTTATTACATAATTTGAGTAGGAAAGCTGCTTTATCTTTGTCATCAATTGTTTGACATGTAAAGGAAGATTTTATACAGTGTTTTGGATATTCAGGTTGCTGATGCATTTTGGACAGTTCTCCGACTCTAACGTCTTTGCAATTTGTTTCATGCCTTGCAGAAAAGATTAGCAAAGGAAGCTCGTGCTCAGGAAATACAAGTTAAGAATGCTGCACTTGGGAAGAAAGGCCAGCTGCAAAGGGCATCAAGGGTCTAGGAGAGGCTTCGTTTTACAGAGTCACATGCAAGGTGTGTTTACTTTCGTACTCAATCTTCTGCTTCCATTTTTTTTTTGTCTTATATTTGTTGTTTTGTTGGCCTTTTCTAAATAGTCTCCAGATTTTCCTCTAAAGGTGTGAAGGCTCATAAGTGCCTCTGATTTTAAATATAGGATAATGGAAGAGGAATGCCACATGATGAAATCCCAAATATGTTTCGACGGGGTCTGGAGTTACTTATTAGCTCATATTTCCATTCATACTGTGTTTATTCAAACTTTTTCAGCTTAATTTTAAGTGTGTTTCTGCATGCAGTCCTGTCTGGAACTAAATATGTTCTCAAGCAGACATGTGGAAAGTTTGGTCTCAGTGCAAAAATGGTAATTATTTTAACTGCAGCTTGAAACCTGCATGGTTTTGGAACTAAAATTATAAGAGCATATTTTACACTACATATATGTCTTATTATTGCTTTTCCCTCTCAATGTTGAATCTCAGGCTCCCCTTTTTATACTGGAGTATACTTTTCTGTCTGTTAGTCATCCCATGAAAATTGGATGGCAAATGCATACTTCAAATGGCATTTGCTAGTTATCAATGAATCATTTAGAATATAAAAGTGGTGCCATTACCAATATTCAGGATTACGGCTTGATTAGATAATTTGGTTTCTATTCTTCTCCACATGATATTTTGTTCATAGAATACCTGTTAATATGACCCAACTTTACTTTTATAGGCAGTGATATGGTCCAAGATGAATACTGGGCTTCCTATAGAGATATCATCATCAATGAAGGGCCAAAACTATACTTCATTCTGCAGGCTGGATATCGATATTCATCAGTATGACTCACACAATGACGTATGAAATGAAAAATCATTGATTTTTTTTAATAGTTATCTGACAAAGTGATGCGCATTCATTTATTTATCATGTGTACATATTAGTGTATCTAGTATTTTATTTGTCTGTCTATGTGGAAAACATTAAATTATTATTTTTTAATTGTTATATTTGGTTCTTGGAACAAGATAATTTTTCAATACTTAAGAATTATAATCTTTATAGTATTAATTGTTGGTGCATCTCATGAATAACCAGGAATGCTCCTTGTGTTCACTTACATGAAAAACAGAACAATGATGAATGGTGGCATAGAGCTGAAATACAAGTGGTCATTGAGGGCAACTGGACGACATACCGTGTATGTCTAACATAATTGGCATATATTATTATTTCTTCTATATTCTGACACCACATCATTTAATCAGTCATTTTAGTGTAATGGTGTTGATGTTTAAGTCAATTTAAGTGGTAATATGTTGTTCAATTAGATCTAAACGTATCATTGGTTTGTGCAGTCCAAGATATTGCACTACATGAGACAAATGGCAGTTATCATCCCTTATGCCCAATTTCTTTTTAAATTTATATCAGATACATCTGAGTATGCTCTCTCTATCTGTCTAAATGTACAGTCACTGATGCAGGTGCACATACTGCCACACACATATACTAGCAGTGTAGCACGTGTGTTCATGATCTTAATCTGCATTTTCATTTTATTTCCTGCAGCAAAAATGTCACAATAAAGTTTGACTGGAGAACAGATGTAATGCCCCCTGTTCCTTTGGAAACAAAGCATCACCCATCATCTGTTGATTTGCTATTGATCAAATGTCTCATTGCAGAAACTTCAAAACAGAACCTCTTGAAGTTTCTTCAGCATGAATTTGTAAATATAGGAAAATCACATGCTGAAATATTAATTGGTAATGATTTGTTGCTAAATTAACTCTGTAATTGATTATGCAAGTCAAAATAAAATGCTTTGGTAAATGACAATGTTGTTATATGTCAATTAAAATAAGATGAATCAAAATTTCTTTATTATGTTCGTACTTCTTGGATTCACAAGTTTGCTATTTTTATGTTTCAGGGGAAATGGGCCCAGAATTTAGCCCAAAAATAGCCATTAAGTCTCTGACTGATTAGCAGATTGTTTGGATTCATCAACTGTTTCGTCAAGCCAAGTTTGATGACCCTACTGGTGATGTAAGCTACTCATGTAGTTTACTTTATTGTTCTGCGTCCTGAATTTGATTTTTATATATTTTATAGTCCTGAATTTTTTGTGCAAGTGTAATAGTTTTAACATTTGTCAAAACTTCCAGTGTCTTAGTGCTGCAGGGGTATACAATCTGCGTCTTGGAATTATAAAGGAGCTGCATCCAGACATGGTCGCCACTTATTCAGGAAGGTTGTGTTTGAAATTTTTGTATGCCAAATATATTCCTTTTGTTAATGTACTGAAAATCTAAGCTGCATGTGGTATATTGTCAAGTGAAATGTTTCTTTTCAAAAACTTGGGCCTCCTTTTCTCCTTGCCATGGATAAAGAATATATCATAAATTGTGACATTTCTCTCTCCCATCATGCAGTGCTCAAGTTTTTGAGGGAAAGGATGTTAAGCAAGTAAGTCTTATTAGTAAATGGTTTTATTTTATGAATGAAAACGGTATGTAAGATGGTGCTTTCTAGGCATCTTTTTAAGATGTGTAAATGTAATTGCATCTGTCATCACTAGTAGGTGAAGGTAATCAAACAGATGTTGCTGGAAAAAGAAGCATATGTACATTTCTGTTTGTGCATGCTTGTTCATAGATTTATGAAGTTGACTAACACAAGATTATATACATGCTAATAGCTTCTGTTTTCTTATCATTTGGTGTCAGTTTGACATTTAACTGGTCATGGCAGAATGCTAGCTGAAATGTGGTTCTGTTTTATTTGATCTAAAATGTAGGGTTTGAATATTTTTCGGTTTGCAAACCGCAGACCACTTCTTGTTAAGCAAGGTGCGGATGTTGTCACCAGGACTGCCCTTAAGAGAATCAAGTAAGGAATACAAATAAAATATGTTTCTTTTCAGTATAGTATGATGGGGATTGGAGGATAGTAATGTTGTCAGAATTAACACAAATAAACATTTAGCTGAAATATCTTTTCAGTTGGGCTAGTTACGAGATGAATCAAATGCAAGGCAAAATAGGTGTCTTTGTAAGCATTGTGAGCACAAAAATCCCATTTAAAGGGACTGGGAAGGAGTACATTGGGGATGATATCACTGAGATTGCTACTGCTGTCAAGGTGGGCTCTTTATTTTCATGTTAAACATATTGGAAACAATGAATAAGCTAACAGTATCAATTCTCCCGCATGCCATTCAGCAGTGCTGCATTCAGCTAAAATCCAAAACTGTGAAGAAAATGCAGGCCCGTGAGCAATAGAAGTGTAAACGAAATTTAAACAAGTAATTCCAATCATCTTTCTAGTTCCAGTAATATTCCCATCCAATTTACATGTACTGATATTAGATTTGATTGAATGGCAGGTATATCCCCAATGGTACGGGTGCTATATATGATGTTTTGAGAGAAATGGCGCAGGTACATGCATCAAATAGGAAATGTTATGGGGAAGGAGATGCTGAAATACTTGAGTGTCAGCAAAACTGATTACAAAAGAGACGCTCTCAGATAAGCTTGCTCAGCATGTTGAAAAGGTAATTATACTTGAAATTTGAATTGATCCTCTGTGATTGAACATTTTGAATAGCTTTCTAGAGGCATTCTAGTGAAGAGGTGTGGCCTGGATGGCTGTTGCAGTATTAACTATTCATGTTGGGATTTAAGGTTTCCCTTATTAGCAAACCTGCTTTGTACTATCTGGTAAGATGGGCCAGGCTAAAATAGCATCAACAAATGCTTCTGGTAAAAGATAGGGCCAGGGGTTCAATGCTCCAACCTGTCAAAAATTGGCATAGGAGCATGACTCAAAAAGATTGTCACTGATTGTAATCTTTTCTGTCAAAACTGGTTTTTATTTATGCTTGTAAATCAATCTGTCAAAGTGCAAGAGAAATCATGGCTTTTGGGTTTCTAATCATTGTGATAACGTTGGTTTTTGGGTAAAGCATTCTATTTTAAAGAACTTTGAGGAAGAACCATAGTTTTCTAAAATTAATTATGCCTGTTAGAACCAGCATATTGCAATAATTGAACTACACGAGTTCCAGGTAAAAACTTTTATAGCTTTCAACTTAATCGATGTTGATATAGGAGATATTGCTGCTGGAGGGGTTGATAGTCAATTTGATTTGCAGGTGGAGTATGAAATGGCATTGGAATATGCTACACAAAGTGGAGTGAGTGAGGAACCTAGAGAAGATATTTATATCGAAGCGCTTGAAGTTGAAAAAAGATTCGTTGACTTTTACCGCTTGAAGTTGAAAAAAGATTCGTTGACTTTTACCGTTCCAATTTTGTTTTTAGACTTTTCTCTTATAGTTCCAATTTTGTTTTTAGACTTTTCTCTTAGGAATTCTTGGATATTCCTTTATTGCATTGTATACCTGTGGGGTTCAATATAGATAGAAAGTTGCTGTAAGCCAGGCCATTTCATTATGTAACCTGTATCTGATAAATCTGTGCTCCCGTTGATGTCAAAAGTGATTGTACGATTTTTTTTAAGAGCATATTTTGCGTTGTTACTGTGAAATTTTGTTTATTAAACTATCATATTTTTAAATTTTGAAAAATATTTTATCTACTCGTAAAAGTAGTTTAATCATATTATTATTTTAATTCATATAGAATGGTATTATTTGCAAAATTTGTATTGAAAAAATCTATAATCAATTAAGAAAAAGAATTTCCTTTAATCTTTATCCCAATTAACTAATAAGAATAATGCATCTTTCCTGTATCGGCGCTAAGATGATATATTGCTTAGAACCTGTGTAAGCACAATTTTTTTTCTTTAAATGTACCATTATAATCGAGTTGAGTTGATTTAAATCTTATCAATTCAAGCTGAAATTTAGTTTGATTAAATATTCAAAATATTTAAGTTCATGACTCAACTTAAATAGACATTTAAATTTTTTTTAAAATATTAAATTTAAATTTGAGTAAGTTCAAATTTCAAGTTAATTTGATTTAATGTAATTAAATCTATTAAATATAAAAATATAAAAATAAAAAAACAAAAATATTAAAATTTGATTACATTTGTTAGCCTCTTGAGTTTGAATATTTTTAATATTCAAACTTGACACAATAAACTACTTAAATAACTTGAATTAGAGCTTAACTCAATTAATATCAAATTAATTTTGAGTATTTATTTTGAATATTTTTCGAGTTAATTTCAAGTAATTTGCAAATTGTCAAAGTTCATTTACACTCACTATTATAGAAGTGTTCCATTTGAATTTGCCTCCCATGAAATGAAAATTAATGCAATTCTTGAATGCTAAATTGTATTGTTTTTATTTATTTCTAAATTTACAATGAGGTTAAAAGGAAATATGCTTATACTGATGAAATGATTAAATGCTATACTTATATTTTCTGAATAGGGATGCAAGTAAAAAAGATATGTTCAATGAACAGTTGATAAACTAACTCCATCGAAACTCGTTTATGTTCATTAATGAGTTTGAAAAAAATATATAAATCACCATTGATAAAATGAATGAATATAAACACACACACATATATATATATATATATAAGTTCAACTATTACATGTTTATTAACATGTTCATGAACATATTGATTTTAGAACTTGTTTAGGCTCATTCATGTTCATTTATGTAATAATAATTGATTAACCAATCAATTTTATATTTTGAAAATTGATAATTTTAGTAATAAATATGATCAAATTTTAATTTTATCGTAGAATTTATGCTTAAGTTTTCATAACAATTATATATATATAAAATAAAATTTTAAATCCAATATAAATTATCGAAAATTGAAATATCATTCAAAAAATATGCGTAACTTTTTCGTATTATCAATTAAATAATAACATATAATAAACAAATGACAATAAATCTAATCACATAAGATAAATGTGAAACACCATACCTGATCTCAATATCAATTAAATAAGGTAGATTTGAAAATAAAAATTATGATCTATCCAAAAAAATAGTAGATCTGAAAATTGTTCAAGAAAAATAACAAAAACATTTCCAAACTTAAAAATTTGAAGACAAAAAAATAAGAATTAACTAAAAATGAGTAGATCTAGACTTTATAAAAAATAAGAAAAAAGAAAGAGAGATGCCTATTTCTAGCTAAAATGGCCAAAAATATCTCCAAATAGTGCTACAGAAGATTGAAATGAGGAAAAAGAAAAAGAGGAGAAAAAAACAGTATATGAATGAGAAGTGCTTAGATAGTTTATCTATATTACATTCTTTTTATTATAATGACACATAACATAATTTAAAATATAAATTTTTATTATACTTTTCATAATAATATTATTTAAAATATAAATTTCTTTTATAATTAAAAAAATAACAATAATGTCAACTATATATCAGTATAATAGAGAAAAGTTAAAATAAAAATAATATAGAAAAGATACCTAACAGTCTTTAAGTAAATAATTAAAGCTAAAGCTATAAACTAAATTAATATAGCATATGGGAATTTTAGTAAAAATAAATTTTTATTTTTTATTATATAAAATACCAAAATAAATAAAATTTTTATTAATCTATTTAACTAATTTTTAAAATTTTTATTATTTAATTTAGATAAATAATTAATTTTTTTAATTTTTACATATTTTTTTGTGTATATTTATTTTTTCATTTTAATTAATTACATATTTTATTTTTTTAGTTAACTATGTTAGACTAAGTAGCATCATATGAGAATAATATATAATTTTTCTTGTGAAAATAAACAATAAACAATACCAATAAATAATTTAGAGCATAGATGATTGGAGCAGCTGTGCAAATTGTACCAAATCGTACTGTCGTTGTGAAATCCCTGTTTCCAAACGCCAACTTGATCCTGCACATTTTTGTATAATCCTTGAATCAGTAAAATGGCGAATCCGCCTCATCTTTCAATTCTAGGAGCTGGAATCTTCGTCATAACGCAGAACATTTCCCAGATTAGCAGAGATCTCTCATCTTTTCGTTCTTAAGGCCATTTGGAGCCGCACTCAGGTCTTCCATTTACTCTACTATCCCTTTCTCATTCTTTGCTTCATTTGCGAATTGCTATATATAGACACACAAACGCAAACACATTTCTTTATCTGCTTAATTTAATAAGAATCCGCGAAAGGAGCGGTGGAGATAGCGCGTAAACATTTTCCAGGAGTGGAGTGTAAGTGGGGCGATGAAGGTCTCGATGACATTATCAATGATCACTCAATTATTAGTGTTGCTGTGGTTCTTGCTGGTCAATCTCAGGCCTCAATTTCGTTTCTCGTTTTTCATATTTATATATTATTTTACCGTGTTTTTGCATTTGATCAAATTTGGCGATGATAGGGTCATAATTTCAATTAGCCAATTTTTGCAGGTTGATATCTCACTCAAGTTACTCAAAGCAGGGAAGCATGTGCTTCAAGGTGATACAAGTTTGTTTGTCTTTAAAGAGTACTGCAGATTGATAAACACAAGTAAGTCCACGAATAATTAACAAAAAAGAAAATGGAAATTGCAAGCACAAAAACAAAGTTATATGGACGCATCTTGGACAGTAACACTGTACCTTAACCGTTATCTTACATTTTCCTGATTATTGATAATCTTTTTGTCTGAATATTTTTCTTTCTGTCTATTGTACTAAAGCTTTCCTCTTGTTTTGGCATGCATTGCTTGGCTAACTCGCTCAATCTGCTGAGAAACCAGCAGCAGTTTGTAAGTGGGACATTTTGTTTTACACTTCCCTGCTTTCTATGTGTTGGGATAATATTTAGAAATGGGAATTATTTCACAAATTAGAATTTTTTGAGCTAGTTGTTCATAATTTCTTTTACATTGGAGCTCTTTTCATCTTACTGAATTAAATGAAACTGTCATCCAGGACCTTTAGTTATAAGTCTGACACGTTGGCTTGTAACCTCTAATCAACACTTACATGATTCTTTGCAAAATACATTTGGAGAAATGATGTAGATTAAATGTGCAAAGTAGATTTAAACAAGTTGAGTGATAGTAGTCTTTTTCTAGTGAAATCAAAGACAGGGACTCCAAAAATTTCCTGGTAATAAGAAACACCATTCGGGCTAAAAACAGTAAAGTGTGATGTGACCCCTATATATATGAGAGTGATTGCTGCCCTTGTGTTGTAACTTTGTGACATGAAGTTTAAAGACATTTATTTTCTTCCAAATGCTCTAAAAATATGGTAGAACAATGATTTCTAGCCCAGCGTTTCCTAATGTGCATGCTATGATGTCGCTAAATTCTTGAAAGGAATGCCAAGTTGGTCATTAAAATAATAGTTCATCAATTTCTTCTGGTTCATGTTAAAACCTCCCATATTAGACATTGACTCTGGTTTTAGTAATGCAGCTATAAATGAAATAGAGACTGTGCTGTCAAGCTACAATACTATTTGTGCCAATTCCCCTGGCCAACCAATTTGGGCTGTGGCAGAGAACTGTAGGTTCGAACCTGCTTTTGTTGAGGTACCAATTTGTATGCATATCATTTGCTTCCAATTGCTCTATTACTATATACTAATTACTGTACCTGCAGTGCAAGAAACTATTGGCTGAAATGGGGACATGATGACTGTCGAAATTATTGTTGAAGGATCAATGAATAGTGCAAACCCTTATTTCTCAAGCTCATGGCGGCGCAATTTTGCAGTATGTATTTTTGTTGTACAGTTAAATTTTATGAATTCACTATATGGATTCACAATATGTTTATTGTACATTTGTTTAGCACTGTTGCAAGGTACAAATCTGACAATATGGAATATGAACAACCATTTTTGAGATGAATGAATCTCTCTTTTTAGATATGATATAATTGGTTCTGAGTGCCAGTGGTATATCCTAGCATGTAAAGTTGCAGCTGAACCTTTTTTTTTTTTACGATGACAAGTTATAGTGCCATCTATCTGTTCCTTTTAGCATTTAGGTTAATAGTCCCAATATTCTAGTGATTCTGATTGTCAGCTTAGGTACATTGCTACTATCACAGTTGAGCTAGTTTATTGTTGCAAGATTACTGACTAGTATATCTTCCTTTTTTGGCAGGGAGGTTTTATCCTAGACATGGGAGTGCATTTCATTGCAGCATTAAGAACGGTGTTCAGTGTAGCTGGATGAAAAGTAGTCTTGATGATTCTCCAGATAGCTTTTTCATCCTAATGAACAATCTTCTGCTGCTCTTAACGTCACAAACTTCTTTTTGATCTTCAGAACACTTGTATTGTAGTCAAGCTACAGTTTTATATTAATAGTGCTGCACAGTGCTGCTTGCGCTTCTTTCTCCTCATCTTCTTATACTTTACTGGGCTAGAGAGCTCTTAAGTTTTATTTACATGTGCATGTCTGTCTATATAGATAGTTGAAATTATTGAACTCCTACAGTTAGTCAGAAGCTAATAATTTCGCATTGTTTTCCTATGTCATGAAGAATTCCTATATCATGAAGAAATGTACACCTGTTATGTAGTTTTATTCTGGACAAGCCACATATATGAGGTATACCAGTCATGTAATCTCTGATTCAGTGAAGACTTAGTAAATAACTATAAGGCTGAAGAGGTAGCTTCTTCATACAGGCCTTCTAAGTTGATTGGCCTGTTGTTTCAACAGCTTGTTGGATGTGAGGTGATTTCAGTGTCAGCTAGGATCTCTCATGTAGACAAAACCTTACCTCCTCCTGACAACATATTGTCAGTCTTGTAATTTTCTCATACATGAACTTGATTTTCCAAGAAATCATATTTTGATGCGATTGCGATTCCAATGCCTCTATGGACTTCTTTTTGTCCGTCAACTTGAAAATGGATGTTCTGGAGTTTTGGTGATGGTTGTATCCTCAAGATCACCAAAGGCATGTGGTAAAGGAATAAGTTTTTTTTTTTTTTTAAGGAATAAGTTTTTTTTTTTCTCCTAATAGAAAATCTCATATGGAATAGGTATGTAGTATTTCTCATAGATTCTAGCTGTTTTAGATATTTTAGCGAGTTGTTGGCTTAAAGGGAACACTACAAGTTGATTGAGGAAATCAAGATGGACGACATGGTTATATGGTATGACGAAATATCTCTCTATTGTAGTAACAAGATATTAGACAGCTTTATAGTCCTCAATTCTAACTTTTCTGAAATTTCTGATAGTCTGATGTCCTTGAAGCTTTAATTAAGGGACTGCTTTACCCTTGGCTCGCACATTTCTAGAATAAATTAAAACAGTAGCAACTTAATACTGATATTGTACATTACAATCTCAGGTTCATTTTATGGTGCTGATGTGAACAACAAAAGTTCATTCTACCCATTCAATGGAGTGCATGAAGCATTAAAAATTTTTATACCTGACATTTCGCAGGTCAACCTTAAGGTAGTATGCTATTCTCCTGCATGGTTCGTTTCCAGGTCAACTATATGCAGAATACTATTATTTTCAGCTTTTAGTATTTGGTTCATCTACTCTACATACACCTTGGTTTAGCCTTTTTGATGGGTATGAAAGCAATTTTTCCTATTTGATTCATGTAATTTCTTACTGTTGGAAATTTGAAACATGTCTATACTTATTCACCTTTGTTCTCTTCTGTCTTGGAACATCACTTTTTTCCTCTTAGGTAACTTTGGTCCATTTCTCTAAGTGAGACTGAAATAAAGTGCTTTTGTAGGCCACTATCTTGCTTTCGCTGATGATCACGTTATAATCACACTTCTTTGCACCAGAAAAGAAGCAACTATGCAGTAGAGTCCCGCATGTCTTTCCTGGAAGGTGCTAGAGATGTTGCTGTCTTAGATGCGATGATTGAATCTGGAGTGAACCATGGAGCCCTAGTTCAGGTGAAAAAGTTTTAGGCCAAGGATATCTCAGCATGATTGTAGCAGCTAGCTGAGGTCTGATTAATGAGAGGAAATTCTTTTGGTTGTCATTGATGCCATTAATTTGAAATGCTGTGTTTTTTGCATTTTGGTGTGGGGCAGGGAGGAAGGAGATTGGTTCTGTATCTAAATCAATTTCTGATAAATCCTGGAGCTTGATATTATAAAGCATTCTAATAAATTTCAAAAATTTATAGTTGGCAAAAGGAAGGGTATTAGAGTCTTTAATAAACAATCTGGAGCTGTGAAAATGGGTCTTTATGTTCTTAATTGAGGTATTGGATAGTACATGACGCTGGTACTCTCTCAGATAATATTAGCGACTGAAAGTGTTGAATTTCTGGTGTATTTTCTAACTTTTAATTCAAGTTTCACCTAGGGCTCATACTGAGGTTTCTTCTTGTTATTTCTTGCACTAAAGAATGTAACACGTCCATTCTTGGATGATGTGATATATAGCATATCATGGATTAACAGAGGAACTCAGTATTAATAATTGGACAATACAAAAGCAATAGATAACTGCAATGTGACGGTGTCTTAAAAGGATGCAATTCTAGGTTCTATAAGAGTCCCATGCTCCTCTTTCGGCACCTAGCTGAATGATTGAAACTTCAGGTAAGACTTGTGGATTGCGAATTACCTGAATGGGTTGGCATAACTAGAAATGGGCAAAGGGTAGAGAAGAGGAAGTCATAGTTGATAGCTCGATCCCTGCTTTGAACGAGTCATGGTGAAGTAGCTGAAGCAGTTGCGCTGCCTCTTGCATTGTCTAGGTTCCAATCATATTGAACTTGAAACTACATCGGCATCGGGAAGTCTGTTGAAAGAACTTACAAATGCTATCTGAATTGGACTCAAATTACTCAATGAATTGTCCAGATCAAAAATTACTCGATGAATTGAAAGCTTAGAAAAGCTACTTGGAAATATTAGAATTGTTTTCATCATGCCAGTTTATGTTATGTTATATAGCTAATCAACAACATAATAAATGAAATCTGAAAATTTCAGTTATACAGTGCGATTAAGAACACATAAATTATAGGATTATTCCCCCATCCTAACTCTCTTACTCAAAATTCCCATCCAGCTTCCATGGTCTGCAAATGGATAAGATCAAATCGCCCACCAAAAGGGTAAAAAACATAAAAGAGAACTTGTATATGGTGTGTCATGAGCTATCTTATTCTAGAGTCACAATCTTCCACTTAAGAACTTGCCCTTTGTAGACAATGACCTGACCTGATTAGTATATTAGGCCATGTCCAAGTCCTCCTTGCCATGCAACATTAAATTTTTGAACGGCTTTTTTTCCAAGGCATTATACGCAATTCCAATTCACAAATCCTCAAAAGGCAAGTTGCCTGACAGCAATGTTTTTTTTTAAATCTGTATGGTGAATAAACTGGTTTTAGAATTGGTTTTTGGTTCAATTGATTTAATTGATTCAATTAGTCTAATTCATTTCATATTTTTAGAATTTACTAATTTAGTTGTAATTTTTATTATTGTAGTTCGAAGTAAAAACTTTTTATCTTTATTTTTTCAAAAAAAAATCATCTGACCGTCCACCAAAATGACAAAACTAAATTAGTCATTAGTAATTTATCTAAATTTAAGCAATCAAGAGAATACACCTCATTCTCCCATGGTCTGGCCCGTTCAAAACCTTGCCGACAGCAATTTAATCCAACTCCAATTTGTCATCGACAAAATTACCAATAAAGAAGATAAAAGGGAAAATTCAACAAATTTCCACAGCATATTTATTGGTGAGCTATTTCAAAACCAACTGCACCTAACACCAATTCTCTTCCATTTGTTTTTCTTAACTGCAAAATGGAAAAGAGAGGACATAAAGTTTGCATGTTCCTATCAAACCACGAAGAAGGGGCATTGATGATTTTTGGGTGTAAGAGGTTAGCTGTTGTTTTCAAGATCTCAATGTAGTTGACCCCATGAAAGCTACTCATGAAAATTGGAAATTTTGGGTATGGATCTAAATAAAGTACTAAGAGACAAAACAAAATCATTTTTGCCTTTTTTTCTTTTTTTTTTTTTTTTTGAAGAAAGTTTTGCCTTTTTTTTCTACTTCCAGCTTTTGCATTACTGTCTTTCTATTTCCATTGGACTATCATTCAAAATCTTTATTTGTGTTTTGTTAAAATATATATCATATGTCGTTTAAGATACTTAATGATTATTTCAAACTTAGCTAAATTTTTATTTCTTGGATTATAACATAATTAAAGACTCAATCTTGTATTTTATAAGCAAAATACTTTGGTATTTTTTATCCATTTTCTGACATGACAAATAAAGAATTTTATATAAGATTATACATTTCTTTTGATCATATTAATAAAAAAATATTTTTATAAAAAATTAAAATGATCTTTTAACATATATATATATAGAGAGAGAGAGAGATTTTATGGTATAGAATTATTGTAATTCCTGCTTCATGTAGACAACTATCTCCATTTGAGTGTATTTGAGGATTCTCATTTTGTCTTTCTCCTTTTTGTTTCGATTTTAATAAAATATATATTTATATTGTTATTTTTAATAAATATTATGAATATATTTATTGATATAAATATATTTAATAATATATATAAATATAAAATATATATTTATTAATATTTTTATTAATATATTTATTTTATTAATATTTTAAATACATTTTGAATAATTTATTAAATTATATCACACAAATTGTGGGTTTTTTTGTTTAATTTTAAGTCTTTGGTGTTGTTTGATAAGTACTTAAAATTAAAATATTTAATATTTATTTGTTTAAGATTGTGTGATATCAATTTTTTTAAGTGCTTAACATTTTAAGTGTGTTTAATAATATTTTTTTTGTTAAATTAATTTCAAAAAAATACTTAATCTAATCAGTAAAAAATTTTTACTCAATAGATTAAGTAACAAAAAAATTTATTATCTTGATATATTTCATTAATATATCTCTCATTATAATAATCACCATTCATTATCATAATCCTTTCTATTGATAAGATATATTTAAGTTTTAAATATTTAAAAATCAAATTATATGATAATTTATTGTATGATATATAATTATTTTATCTTAAATTTATCTCTTATATTTGATTTTTTTTAAAAATTAGTATCTATTTAATTATCACTCAACTCTCAAAATTTTTAATATTAAAATTATTCACCTCTTAAATTTTCAATATTAAAATTATTTAACACTTAATTTTTAGTTTTACCGAACACCACTTAAGCCATAATTGTTAATTTCTTGCACTTATTTTAGACATTGCCTTGCATGAGAGTCTTTTAAAATGATAAGAGAAGTTAATGATAGTAATGAAAAGGTATGAAATAAAATATAGATAAGATTAATTTACTTCTCTGTGTTTGTAATTTTTATAAAAAATAAATTAATATATATAAACTATTTAAATTAAAATCATTTTATTCCATCTTTTGATTTCTAATTTGAAGGTTAAAAAATAGTAATTTAAACATAAATAGATATAAACTTTTAATTTCATTTATTTTCATTTGCATCATAAAAAAATTTATAAATAAAATTAATTTATTAATTTATATCAATATTGTGCTCTTTTAACCTCATTAATTCACTCTCGTCTAAAATCGTAGAGCACGTGATGACAGATCACACACGATAGGGAGTAACTGAAAGCTGCAGCCCAGGAACTGGGTCCAAGCCCTGCGACTAATCCCAGGGTAGATATTACAATAGCCATCTCTCGGAATATTCAAAAGACAACGTAATGACTATAATACCCTTTTATGTTATAAAACAAATATTTTGTTTACAGACTCTTCTAGTAATTGTTACACCGAATCATTCTCTCTTTTGTCTTCTATGGAAAACTTAGGATGCCGTGCTTACCACTGCCTCTATATTTTCACTTATGAATAAAAAAATGTGTATTAAATGAAAGATAAGCGCCTTTTTCATTTAGAAAAAAAAAATCCTTCATTTTTTAATAATAAACTTTTTTTTAAAAAAATATTTTAATATAATTGTTATTTTAGAAATATTAAATGTAACATTAATTTTTTTAAAAAAATTTATCTTTATCATCAACTTCTTTTTTAATTAATTGATTAGTGTTAATAATAAAATTTTAGTTAAAGATAAATTAAAAATATATTAATTTATATTGACTAAAATTATTTATAATTAATTATTTTTCAATCTAAATACATGTCTTTAAAAGTATATTTATTAAAAAACGAATAACGTAATAATTTTTTAAATAATTATAAACAATTATTTTAGATATTAAGCCCCTCTTAGGAGTGGATTGGGCGTCATTTCACTTCAATTCAGCTCCATTTGCGGTTGAAATTTGAAGTAGATGAACAATGCTGCGCCAAATATGACACAATACTGTTCATCCTTGCATTTGCACTTTTTTTTATTATTTTAATATTTTGCAAATAAATCTTCTCTATACATAAATTATAATTAAATCCAAATATAATATTCAATTTACTCTACATGTAAATTTTATTTAGAATTTTTTAACAATTTCACAAAAATTTTCATTAAATTTTATTTTCACTTAAATATAAAATAATCACTTAAAAATAATATAAGACATAATAAAATAAATATAATATATTATGCTAGGTATAAAAATAAAATAATGTGTTAAATGTATTAATATATTAAATATTTATTAAAAATTAATATATAGATGTATAATAATAAATGTGAAATAAATATGAATGTAATATATCAAATATATGAATAATATAATATTAATAAAAAATATTAAATGAGTAATAAAAAATATATGAAAAATATTTTTTTGAAATTAAAAATAGAGCTATGAGTTGAAATAAAATTATCGTAAAAACTATATTTTAAAGTAAATTTAATTGTATTCTGAAGTTAGAGGCCGTAGAGCAGAGCTGGCTAATCAGCCATATCTCGAGCCTGCCTTCGCACAAGAAATTCTTTAAATCGGGTCAAGACCCGATTTGGTCTACTCAAGTTGGCTGACTATGTTAATAGGACGGTCTTTGGCTCCATTTATTTTAAGAAAAATAATTTATTTACAAAAAATATTGTGTAAAAGATATTTTTTATTTTAAAATGAAACTTTTTGATATTTAAATATTATTTTTAATTTATAAAATTATAATAAAATTTAAATCATAAAAATTTTGTATTTATATTATTTATTGTTCAATACAAGAAATATACTTTTAAAAATTATGCAGCTCCACTAATTGATGCAATCAATAATGATTTATAGGTAAGAATAATTAATGATAATAAAATTTTTAATATATTTAATGTATATAATTTATTTCTTATTTTGATGAGTTTAATAAATTTAAAAATTATTTTTTTTTGAAAAGAGAAAGTTATTTACTTTAAAAATAATTTGTTTTTCTCTTTAATTAGACAAATATTTTCTATTAATCAATTTTATGAATACATCAAATATCAAAAAAATATAAAAAATTTTATGTGAAAGGAATGGAGCCTTAATCTCAGTCTTGGTAATAAATAACATTCTAGATAGGTGTTTCTTACAAGAATAGGCATAAAAATTGACTTTAGATATGATATTAACATTCAATTTTCGTCTTCAAAGTTAACCTTAACAAGAAAATATGAAAGAAAAATAAATTGACTTTGTATGTTATTTAATTAATTTTTATGGATGAATAATTGTTTAAGATAATTCACACTTTAAGATGATTTTTTTTTTATATCATATAATCAGTGATAAATATCAAAATTTTATTCAGAAGGGGTTTAATTAAAAAATTATAGATAAAAATATAAATAATTATTATTTCTAAAGATAAACAACATTTTGAATCTAATTTGCTCAATGTGACTTGCATTATTTTATATTTTAAATAACTGAAAATAAAAAAATTATATAAATTGAAAAAAATCATATCATCTTCTTTTTTCTTAATTAGTTCCTAAACCGTAAATTTTATTAAATTAAGGAACTAAAGCTTTATGGTAAAATAGAAAATAAAGATTATTTAATTTAACTTGAAATAATAATTAGCTTTTTATTATTTTGATTATTTATTTTATCTTGAAATATTGAATGTATTGATCATTTTTATTTTTATTTTAGTAATTATCCATGAGATTTAAAATTTTCTTATCAAGAACTATGATCTTCGCTTTGAATCATGTCCATCTATAATTTTATCTATTAATTTATATGCATATTAAAAAAATTGCTCATATTAATAAAATGTTCAAACTAACCAATAATGCACAACCAATTATAATATATGTTCATGAAATTTGTAAAACTTTCTAAAGTTTTAAAAGGATCATAAACATTTCTAAAATTTCAAAAGATTTCAGTGACCTCTAAAATTTTTTAAAGAGGATTTTGAAATTTTCCTAAAATTTCAAAAAAGTTTTTTAAAATTTACTAAAGCTCCTTAAAATTTTGATGGCCTTAATGTGTATCCTTACCTGCAAACAACTATGATGATTTTGACGAATGGATGCCAAGAGGAATAGCTGGGATCATTTCCATCCAATCCAATAATTCAAATTTGCAATTATAATGTCGACAAGTTTTGTTTATATGCGTGGAATAGGCACTTAATTATTAGATTATTATTCCAATAACCCCAAGATTGTGTATCATGTAACACATGCATGCATAATTAAACAGTTTTTCTTGATAAAGCTCATAGATATAGTATGGTATTACCAATACCCACACATATTGGAGTCCCCCAAAAGAAAAGGAAAAAAAATTTAGTCATGATCAATTGTTTGAAAAATCAACTAGATAAAATTAAAAATTGAATCAATAATTAATTCAGTTGGAATCAGATCCGTTTTTAATAATATTTTTTTTATTTTTAATTATTATAAATATATTTATATTTTATTTAATATTTTTTTATTTTAAAACTATTTAAATAATATTTTAAAATTTTATTTATTATTAAATTATATCTAATTGATTAAATTAATTGAATTTATAAAATTAAAAATTAATTAATTATTCAATTTAGCACCGATCCGATTTTAAAAAATATTAGTAATGACATGACAAAACCTCCACTTGGATTAAAAGAGTAGCTACTCACATATCGAAGACCGAAGTTGAAGAAAAGTCCCACTACTCAACAAACCGACAATGGTCATCTCCTCGCACGTGTGCCTCAATTTTCCCTGAGTACTAATAAATAGTACTAGTGTCATCTAAGATAATCTAATGATAGCTGAATTTTAATACGATTCTATAAAATTTTAAACTATATATATAATTTATTAATTATTTATTATAAATAAAATTATTTAAAATAATCAATAACTATATATATTAATAAAATTATTATTACATATTTAAAAATAATATTAATTATAATATCATAATACAATCTTACTGTAGATTAAGATATTCTAATTGAAATAAAAAAGAGTAAACATTAAAATATTATATATAATAGTTATATTATAATATTATATTAGTATAATTTTAAATATTTAAATAATAATTTTATTAATATATATAAAAATAATAAATAAATTTTTTTTAATAAATTATTATAATAATTAATAAACAATACATACAATTTATATGATGGCATATAATATATCCATGATATGAAAAATAGTTGGTACTGAACAGTAATACGGAGGGAGTAGGTTCTTTGTTTCTTTATAGAGGGGAAGATTCAGTATTTCACAGATCTCATTTCATATGCTCATTTCTATATTACTTCACTCTCCCTACCTCCCTTTTCAACTCCATTTTGATTGCACACATTGTCTTTTTTTTCTCTTTTCATTGCCAAATAAATAAAAATTCACAGACTTTTCACTGTTGCACCTTGAAGAGCTCTCTTCAACAGTACTAGTGATTGAGGTACATTTTCTTATTCTTGAGAATGAGATGTAGATAGTAAAGGGCATTAATATTCGAAGTTAGTTTTAGTAGTTGTTGAAACTTGTAACTGTGTTCTTGTTCATTCTCTCAAGCAATGGTGTGATGCATTAAGGTGTGTTTCTTGTGTCTTGAAAAGTTGGGCTGACTTTAACTGCTCTATTTTCTTTGGTTACTTACTAATGGTTGTTTGTTTATTTTTTATTTATTGCAGTAGATCTGTTGGTTCAATGTTAGAACCTGAACAATCATTCCCGTAGAGTCAATGCTGTTTGGTGACTGAAAATGTACCGAGGAAAAAACTCTTGAATTTTATGGTGTCTAAGTGTCATTTTCTTGAATTTTCTTTCAATTTCTCGGCTCCTAAACAAATATAGATGAATACTAATGTTAACCCTTTGGTGTAATTGCTTTTCTTTTGCAGATATTTGCTCTTTCTGATCAAGAGGTATAATTGAAGCGCCTGGAATTTCTCTGTTACTTAGCTCTAAAGGATGATACATGGAAGTTCTCTAATCCTTTCTTTTCCATTTTAGTCCCATTTTACTGTTTATTGAAGCTCTGAAACTTCAAAAAATTGCATACCTGTAGTGTTGCTTTCTTAATTTCTTGTTTATAGCCGTTACAGTCACAATAGCCCTTCGCTTCCCTTCTATCTCCATCATCGAGTTTGTCATCTAAAGATATCCCGAATTGCCTGGATATCACAAGAAGTAAAGACTTGTTATAAATCTCTTCAGTTCTTGAGACACAGTGCAAATCTGTCAAACACATATCCTGTCATAAAATCCTAATTTTGGAAGTCTTCTTTTCTTTTAGCATAACTGCTGGTTGGTGTTTTGATCATCTCTAGTTTCATTGGTGTAAATTAGAAACAATGCAGAGGCCTCCACAAGCTGTTGATTTTGCTCTAAAGGAGACCTCACCAAAGATCGGTGCAGGAGCTGTCAACACTGATAAGCTTGCCTGCACATATGACCTTGTTGAACAAATGCAATATCTATATGTTCATGTGGTGAAAGCTAAGGATTTGCCTGGCAAAGATGTTACTGGCAGTTGTGATCCTTATGTGGAGGTAAAGCTTGGAAACTACAAGGGAATCACTAAGCATTTTGAGAAGAAGACGAACCCTGAGTGGAATCAGGCCTTTGCCTTCTCGAAGGAGAGAATTCAAGCTTCGGTTTTGGAGGTCTCAGTGAAAGATAAGGATGTTGTTTTGGATGATTTGATTGGAAGGGTATTGTTTGAGCTCAATGACATCCCAAAACGTGTTCCACCTGATAGCCCTTTGGCACCGCAGTGGTATAGATTGGAAGACCGGAAGGGCGATAAAATTAAGCACGGAGAGCTGATGCTGGCTGTTTGGTTGGGAACTCAAGCCGACGAAGCATTTTCTGATGCTTGGCATTCAGATGCAGCAGCTGTTGGTCCTGATGGGGTTGCTCACATCCGGTCAAAAGTGTATCTTTCCCCTAAGCTTTGGTATGTGAGGGTCAATGTGATTGAAGCTCAAGATTTAGTGCCAGGAGACAAAAGTAGGTTCCCTGAAGCTTTTGTGAAAGTCACCCTTGGAAATCAAGCATTGAGAACTAGGATATCTCAAAGTAGGAGTATCCATCCTATGTGGAATGAGGACTTGATATTTGTAGTTGCTGAACCTTTTGAGGAGCCTTTGATTTTGACGGTGGAAGATAAAGTAGGATCCAACAAAGATGAAATCTTGGGGAAGTGTGTGATCCCTTTACAACTTGTGCAGAGGAGGCTAGACCATAAGCCGGTTAACACTAGGTGGTATAATCTTGACAGGCATGTTACTGGGGAAGTGGAACGGAAGAAGGAGGTTAAATTTGCCAGTAGGATCCATCTGAGGGTCTGTTTGGATGGTGGTTATCATGTTTTGGACGAATCAACACACCATAGCAGTGACCTTAGGCCAACAGCAAAGCAGCTATGGAGGCCCAGCATTGGGATTTTCGAACTGGGGATTCTAAGTGCTGTGGGGCTGATGCCTATGAAGACCAAGGATGGGAGAGGAACCACAGATGCCTATTGTGTGGCTAAATATGGGCAAAAGTGGATTCGAACAAGGACGATTGTTGACAGCTTCTCTCCTAAGTGGAATGAACAGTACATTTGGGAAGTTTTCGACCCGTGTACTGTTATTACTGTAGGGGTATTTGACAATGGTCATGTACATGGCGGAGGAGGTGGAGGGGGAAAGGACTCGAGAATAGGGAAAGTGAGGATTCGGCTATCAACTCTTGAAACTGATAGAGTTTACACACATTCATATCCTCTTATCGTATTGCAACCATCGGGAGTGAAGAAGACAGGTGAAGTTCAATTAGCTGTCAGATTCACGTGCTCCTCTTTGATTAACATGTTACATATGTACTCACATCCATTGTTACCCAAAATGCACTACATCCATCCATTATCTGTGATTCAACTTGACAGCTTGAGGCACCAAGCTATGCAGATTGTCTCCATGAGGTTGAACCGAGCCGAGCCAGCTCTAAGGAAGGAGGTTGTGGAATATATGCTAGATGTGGATTCACATATGTGGAGTATGAGGAGGAGCAAGGCCAATTTTTTCAGAATTATGGGGGTTTTAAGGGGGTTGATTGCTGTCGGAAAATGGTTTGATCAAATCTGTAACTGGAAGAACCCTCTTACAACCATTTTGATCCACATCCTCTTCATAATTTTAGTCCTTTATCCTGAGCTAATACTTCCCACATTTTTTCTTTACCTTTTCTTGATTGGCATTTGGAATTTTCGGTGGAGACCAAGACACCCTCCTCACATGGACACCAGGCTGTCTTATGCCGATGCTGCCCATCCTGATGAGCTTGACGAAGAATTTGACACATTCCCAACTACCAAGTCCTCGGACATTGTTAGAATGCGATATGATCGATTGAGAAGCATAGCAGGAAGGGTTCAGACAGTCATTGGTGACTTGGCAAGTCAAGGGGAAAGATTTCATTCTCTCCTCAGTTGGAGAGATCCAAGAGCAACCACTCTATTTGTGATATTCTGTCTGATAGCTGCTGTAGTTCTGTATGTTACTCCCTTCCAAGTAGTAGCTCTTCTTATTGGCATTTATGTGTTAAGACATCCCAGGTTCCGGCACAAGCTCCCTTCAGTTCCTCTCAATTTCTTTAGGAGGCTGCCTGCAAGGTCTGATAGCATGATATGAATGTTATGCCTAGTTATTACACAAGTTGAAGCAAGGCAGAACCAGCATGAATTTGAGCTGTACGTTAGTTGCTAATATTGGATGCAGTGTCATTTTTTTGCCTGCTTACATTCCATAAATCTCTGTCGCTTGTTGATGTTAATTTAATTTCTATTCATTGCAATAAGTCATGTGGGTATCATCATGTTTGTCTTAACATTATCTATATAGTTCTATTGCTCCACTATATTTGATCTTTCCAGTTGGAATCAACCATATGTAGTGTATAGATCACGTGAACTGCTGTTTCCTTTGAAGGGTTATGGAGGTTGAGAAAAGTAGAGGAGAAACAAACTATATGGTACAGAATATCTGCATAATTGACTGGGTTCTTTTAATTGTATAATATAAGCACTGCATAAATTAAATTTAAAATAAAATACTCAATCTTCCTAAAAAAATTAAAATAAAAAGTGAGCAGTATAATTATTTAATTTCAGATGTGATGAAAGCCAAGGAAAGTGTACATGAGCATTTGTTGAGAGGACATGCTCATTCCTATCAGAAAAATTTTTTAGGATTTTTTAATTTTTTATTCTGATAACAGCATTATTATTGTTATAATCATTGGACTACGCAAAATTAAGCAGTATTCCATGATATACTAATGTTTCAATATTTTAATTAATTTGACCACAATAATAATAATAATAACAATAATAGAGAGTAATGCCACTTGAGAGTTTAATTTCAATTACTACAGCTGATTTTCTGTGCTTATTCACATATACACCTTGCATCATTCAGCACAGTATTAAATTATTTTACTGTGGATTACAACCTATCGCATGCCAAATCGTGTTAATTTATTGGACATTTTTATTTTGTTTTTCTTATCCACCTCGTAAATTTAATTGAAATTTTCTTCCCACAAAGGTGTAATGCTTTTCCTACGTTTGCTCCTTAAAAAAATCATTTGATATGGAGAAATTTAAATTAAGAATAAATATAAATAAAGAACATAAAAATTTAGGTGATAGATTATTCTTAAACCAGAATCTGACTCAAAAAAAAAAGGTATACAATCACATATTCGATTATGCATAATTATATATTAAAATACTCTTAAATACACATGCTAAAAGCCAGAAATAATATTTCACAATATCAAAATGTCTCTAATATAAACTCTTTTCACATAAATTTTTTTTTTATAAATATTTAAATAAAAAACTAATAAATTCCTGTAATTAATTTTTATTTATAGAAAAAACTTATAATACTTTATCAAACCAAAACCAACAGCAAATCTCTATAAAATAGATATTCAAGACAAACCCTATCAAACTCCACATTGAATCAAATCTCGTATTCCACCAATTATTGAATTGTATTTCAATTGCTATTTTGAATCTTCATGACATTATCTTTGATGACATATAGTATTTTTTTTTTCATTGTATAACTTTTTTCATCTTGAATAAAACCTTTCTCAACTGCCCCTTGCAAACCATGAGCTCCAATATCAATTAACATAAACATAGTTTACATGATTTGCTCATCAAAAGCTGCATCTATTAGGCTTAAATGATAGATTATTCTCAAATTAACATCTGACCTCAAAAAACTGCACACAATCATGCACCAAAATCTTCTAAAAGTAAATGAATTATACTTATATGTAATAATTATGTCCTACTATGGCACTTCTTATGATACATGCAATCTAACTTATTGACTAAATGGTTAAAACTCACCTGAAAACTAATACTATATTTTATTAGTTGAAAAGCGCAATTTTGGATTTTAGTCATCAACTTTAGCAGCTGTGACCACCTGATTTATGCTTTCGTTCGACAGCAAATCAAGAAACGATTGCACAATTACTTTGTTTGACAAATCCTAAGCCACATATTGATCCATAGACAATTAGATGACCACTCCATTGCACACATAAACTACAAGAAAAGTAACAATAAACAAACTAGGAGAGGTTGTTGAGAGACGAGACTTATTAATTGCCATATGCTGTATATAGGCAAGGTGTGTTTGGTAACATGGTTTTCTTGCTCTTGCGCCGGAAACAGCAGCTCTATTTCATCCATGACTTTTTTGCATTTCTTGATGGATTTTGTTTGCTATGAGACATTGTAACCATCAAAAATAAAAAAATAATGATAAAAAAAAAAAAAACAATGCCATTATCTAGCGTCCAAATTTGCAGCAGGGTTAGTCTTGAAATTTGGATTATTTTTATTATATGTTCTCACCACCCTCTATTTTCCATCGGATGTATTGATAAGGAATTTATCCATATCATTCAGCAAGATATTATTGGAATTGCCACACCTTATAATATAATGGTTAGTAGCTGAGTGGTGGAATACATGTGAAACATATAAGGTGAAACACAAAAAATTAAAAGTTCAAATTCTTCAGGTGGCATTTTGCCTAACTAGCTTGTTTGTGTCACGATACAATAAGAGTGCTTCCGAATTCCGATATATTCTAGATATGTATTGATTGCTCTAGTTATCTAATTTATTTTCTGGGTTTTACTCAGTTTATAACAAATATTTGTTTACTAATTGCTATGCTTAGGATATCCATTATTCTATTTGGTTCGAGATATAACAGCACAACCTAGTATTAGATTCCTATAGAAAATTGAAGGATCAGCATGGCACCTTATTTTGCACATCAATGTACGAATTCCAGAATAATATCGTGGGCATTTTCTTTCCTTGTAAATTCTCTAATTTGGATGCTGATGATTTCTTTTAATCGGACACGAGGGACGAAGGGGGACAAAGATAAGGTTTTTGGCTTGCTAATGTCCAAGTAATTATGCTTTTAACAATTTCATGTTAAATAACCACAATATGAAACCACTTAACTGAAGAAATCTTTATAATTAACTTTTCTTTTTTTTACAAATGGTTTTAATTGATGGGTAACTCTATTTTTTGAATTCTCTCTCTCTCTCTATATATATATATATATATATATATTGATTTGAGTGCTATAAATTATAGGGCTTCAGAAAAAAACAGTGTAGAGATTCGGTTCGATAAAAGCTTATTTGAACTTATTTACATAGTAAATAAATGAGTTATTTTTAATTTTAATTTTTAAGTCCATTTAATAATATTTTTAAGTCTAATTTTTAAGCTCATTTAATAAACAAGTCAAGTATGAATAATGGTATATTTAGCTCATTTAGATTTATAAATAACTCGTTTATAGCTCGTAGTAAACTCGTTTAATAGGCTGATTATAGATTAAAGAATAGGCTTGTTTAAATAGATTAATTATGTTAATAGTGTCTATTTATAAATGTATTCACCTCATTTAGATTCGTGAACAACTCATTTAAACTCTTGTTTATATTTTTCAATTTCTACAATTTATAATTATAAAATAATATTTAAAATAATATTTTATTATACAAATGATTAAAAAAAGATAGACATTATTTGATATATTAAAATATGTAAACAAATATTATAATTAGTAAATTTTTGAAAAATTTTGTTGATATTAAGAAAACTTTATACTCGATTAGACTCATGAACTATATTTAAATACAATAGCGTTCAACTCAATTTGGCTCGGTTAATGAATGAACCAAACTCAAACTTAAATTTGAAGCTCATTTAATAAATTAATCAAGTTTGAACTAGTTCAAGCCCAAGTAAACTCGTTTGCTGCCTTAACTATATGTGTGTCAATATTTATTATAGTAAAAATAAATAAATAAATAAAAATTATGAAGTTGATAATTGCTATGTCTAAGGATGCAACATAAACTTTTTCCTGTTTCGGTGCTGCAAGGGAGGCATCTTCAACAAAGAGAAGCATAAAAATAACAGGCAAGACCAACAGGCTTTGGTTAAAGGGGAAAAGCTTATCCCAGCGGTAAACGGTTATTTTAACGGTCCACCCCGCGCTAGAGACAGACATTTCATTTTTGTGTTTGCAAAATCCGCCATGAACTGAATTCACACAGATTGATTGATTAATTAAACAATAAGAATATCCAACTTAATTAAATTGGCATTTGCCATGTCGCCGCTTCATCACATCCATAGACTCCAACATCCTTGTTCATCATCAAAGCATAACTAATAGATCTGTTTTTTGTTATACCTTGTACCCATATATTAAAATCATATTAGCTATCATATATTATAATTATATGAACAATTTGTAATGTAGACGTATGTTTACCAAGAAGGAGTTACTGGCAACAAGCACCGGCATAATCCTGGAATATCTGATTCCAAAATTATCTGAGAAATCTGGAGAAGTGAATAGTAAGAATTTGCCTTGTACTATGTGGACTTTTAAGGAATCGGGTGGTCTATAAATTCGGGTATGAGATCAGCATCTTCTTCAGTGTGGTGAATCGGTTCTTTATTATTATTAGTATTATTATTATACTTGTTCTTTGCAATTTGGTACTAAATTAACTCATTCCTCAATACCCTTTAGCCCATTTCAGCTCCAAGGTTTGTTACTGTGTTTAAACTTCTTACATATTTTGTGAGCGAGAAGAAATAGAGAAAGACGACCACGGTATTCAGTTTTGTTTGATTTCTTTAACTTATTATGGAGCGATGGCTTCACAGGAAGTGGTGAGTGCATCAAATTGCTCGTACAGGTTTAGGACTAAAGGACTGCGTTTCTGCACAGCTTGCATCTATAAGGTTTGTTTCTCTTAAGCCCCATTGTTCATATTTTTATTTTCAATCATGTTGTTTATATACATAAGCATCATTTTCCATGCTTAATGTTGGAAATATATTCTTATTTTAGAAGAGAAAAGAATTTACGCAGGAAAAAAAAAATGTTCATATTATTCAAGATTACATGCATGAAAAGCTTTGTGAGAGGAAATAATCTTCTTCTGTCATTTTTAACTAAATGTATAAGAACAATGTTTGAACCGTCAAGAATATTGTTAGAAACAAATTTCAGTAACTCTTGACCTCATTATGCTTTAGTCTCTGACTTCAGAATTTGGATTACTGAGTTTATTGCTAAATTTTAGAACTGAAAATAGAGGAAAATGGGACTAAACTTCTTATCCGTTTTCAACAGTCAGAAAGTCATTGACAGGCCTAAATAGATGGACCCCACAATGTCAATGGAAGATCAATTTTCCAAGCTACATCCAAGTCTTCCTGTGAACACAAGAATTGGGATAATAGGAGCTGTTCCAAGCGGCATATAAGCTGCTTATGCACTATCTAGGCTTGGTTGCCGCAATGTGACAGTACTAGAGAAGCATCATACCGCAGGTGGCATGTGCAAATCAGTCGAAATCGAAGGTACAAATTGAACAAACATGTATTCTGTATCAGCTTTGAGATACATGGTATTTAATTATATATTCTACCATTGGACAGGAAAGATATATGATCTGGGTGGTCAGGTTCCTGCCAAAAACAGCGCACTGGCCGTTTTTCATCGTGAAAAGGAGGCTGAATCAGAATTAGAGGAAATGGACTCCCACAAACTAGCTGTTATCAACAGCTACCGGAAAATATGAGGACATAAAAGTTGCAGATGATTATGTATATCTGCTATCTCACTGACCTTAGACCTTCAGGTCAGTTTTACCTGTCTTTCACAGCTTTTGTATTTTTGCTTGATGTTAGAGCCTTGGCTGCACTTTTGTTGTTTTCAGGACAAGGGGAAGGATTCAGGTAGAATTGGGTTTCATGCTGTGAGAGAATTTACTTCAGAGTTAACTCCAGCGTATCTTGAGTGTCGTGGAATGGAATCTATTCCAAAATCTGCAGCTTATGGATATACTGCTTCTGGTTATGGATTTCCGGAATACATGCCTTACGCCTACATTCATGAGTTTACGCGGACTTCTATGGCTGGAAAAACAAGACGTTTCAGGGGTGGTTATGCTAGTCTTTGGCAGAAGGCTATTGAATCACTACCAATTGAAGTTCATTGCAGAACCAAAGTTCTGGTGGTCAGACGGAATTCTGAAGGTGTTAAAGTTGATGTCAGTAATAGCAATGGAGAAGTCAATGTGATGGAATTTGGTAAGATTATTATTTCTGGTGCCCTTCCTTTTAAAAATGGACAAACTTACAGATCACCAATAGCAAATTTGCAGGTTTGTTGAGTGCCTTAAATCCGGCTTTCTACCCCTAATTTTCGAAACGTCTGATGAGGAATTCTTGATGCACAACTTGAGACACAAGTGATGGATCTTGATGAGCTTGAAGGAGAGCTGTTCAGCAAAGTTCAAACAATCGACTACTAGACCATTGTTGTAAAGATTAAAGGGCTGGAGGATATGCCAGTGGGATTCTATTACTTCAGTGAATATATGGATGATCCTGCAACCATTGGACATCCGGCTGCGATGCAGAAATTCTATGCTGACACTGATATTTTCTTATTTTGGTCTTATGGTAACGCTGTTGATGTTGTGGGACGAACCATCACTAACCCTTGCATCAAAGTGGTTAAGAGCATGGGAGCAGAAGTAGAGAAGGTGGCTCTACAACGAAGATTTAGGTATATTCCTCATGTTACTAGCCAAAGTATTGTTGATTGAACTTCTTTTATGACATTGAACTATACCAGAGGAAGCATATTAGACAATTAGTAATTTTTTCTTTATTTTGATTTGTAAACAGATATGAAGGATGGATTTTCTGAGAAACTAGAGTCTGAACTTCAAGGTCAGAAGAACACTTATTATGTAGGTGGGCTTATGGCATGTGAACTCACAGAGAGAAATTCATCTTATGCCATGGCTCTAATCTGCAAGCACTTCGCAAATAACAATTCTTCGCCAATGTTTCCATATGTTAAGGTAATTGACATTTGGAAAGAATGATATTTTAATATAAGTAGCTTAAAGCTGAAAATTTGCTACATATGATATTGCAAACTTTGTTTTTGTGAAGATTGTGCCTTAGAAACCGTTGAATATGTCAAATATATTATTAAAAGTGTCCAGATTTAAAGTCCATAATTTTAGGAGTTGTTTTGATTTTCTAGTTGTTATTGTTAGTAGCTAAAATTTAGCTAATTAGTTGCTATTATTTCTCATTTTCTGTTGCAAATTCATATATTTAAGCATGTTTCAGTCAATAAAATTATCAGTCTTCTGCTTCCAAATAAATTTCAGTTCTATAATATTTCAACAACCATCAGATTGGTATTAGAACTTCCTTCTTAAAGGGACTTGTGGGTGAGTTGAGTGAAACCCACCATAAAAACATAAACACCTTACTTCATTCCATCCATGGATTTTGAAACACCATTTACAGCTCTAGCACCACCTGTGTTTAATAGTGAAAATTTTCATATCTGGGCAGCTAGAATGGAGGCACACTTAGAGGCAAATGACCTTTGGGAAGTTGTAGAGGAGGACTATAAAGTTCCTCCATTGCTAGCAAATCCAACAATGGCGCAGATTAAAAATCATAAGGAGAAGAAAGCAAGAAAGTCAAAGGCAAGAGCTTCTTTGTTTGTAGCTGTCTCACCAGAAATTTTTTACCAAAATCATGAATTTGAAATCAACATTTGAAACTTGGAATTTTCTAAAAAACGAATATGAAGGAAATGAAAGAATCAAAGAAATGCAAGTGTTGAATCTGGTTAGAGAATTTGAAATGCAGAAAATGAAGGAATCTGTGACAATTAAAGAGTATGTAGATAAGCTTCTCAACATTGTCAACAAAGTAATGTTACTTGGTTTTGAATTTTTTGACTCTAAATTGTTCAGAAAATACTTGTAACTGTTTTTGAAAGATTTGAAGCTATTATTTCTACCTTGGAAAATACTAAAGATCTGTCAAAAGTTACTTTGGCAGAATTATTGAATGCT